>APFE030878082.1:26464-47003 GCA_000404065.3 Pinus taeda
TATATTGTTGAATCAATGTCTCTGTTTTAAGTTCTGGTCAATGAAAATTTGTGAGATTATCCTTTGCCAGCTTCGAACCAGATCCCCATTCTCTACTAGTGAATTTAATGTAGATTGATTCCTGCCATCCATTCCACAGAAACTTTGTTATATTCACAGTAAACAATGTCTCCTCCAATAGCAATATGTTCCTCCAACAACATTCAATCACTGCAATTTCCAATGGGTAGTACAGAAAATTCTCAGCCGATTTCAACTATGCCACACAACGACTTGATGCTTTTCAACAAGTAAAAAATACACATAGATTTACAAGAAATAATTCCTCACATATCTATAATCCACACTCTGATACCAAAAACTGATGCTAATACTTCATGGCAGGGCAAGGTCATGGATGAGGGAAACCCTAATTTTACATGGTTCATCCCCAAATCCACATTGCACCCACAAAGACATTATATTCTCAACAATCGAGACACTTGCCTCGCATCCAATATTTGACTTGCCTGCTACGCTAACCCTGCAACCACTTTGGTTGTTCCTCGACTCTCTGTAACGATAATTCGACCTTTTTTTTCCTGAATTAGTCAAATGCCGAACTCCAACGTTTATCACTAATAACATAGATGAGTTTGTAGGCTCTAATCGTTGAGTGAGCAATGCCATTATTGTCCGACATCTTCCGGGTTCTATATTCATGTTGCCAGGGAATCCCATGTGGAACGAACTCCACGGCGTGAATTCCATAACATAAAATGCCTGTCCCGTTTCCATTCTGCCCGTGTCTCTTCCCCTTGCCATTGATCTAATGCTTGAAATTTGTTTAATCGTCTAACATCTAATTGTGTGGTGCACAAAATGACAGGTAGGCAATGAGGGGAGCTGATTTCAGAGGGAAACGCCTTATGGAGTAACAAGCCCTGGAAGTGTTTTACAAAACCAGAATTCTATACAAGGTATGATCTCTATAACTAAATCCTGATCACAACATAAATTCTGAGCTCAGTTAAGATCAGTGAAGAATCTATCAATATCTTAACTAGAAACAAATTTTGTTTTTGGTTGTGAGGATTGCCCGTGAACCAGTGAGACTCCTGTATCATTTTGCATACCATAAAACCCCTGTTTACATTGATTCTTCTGTCAGAGGACAACATCTCATGCATGACAGATCATTCTCAAGACTCGCACTGGTACTACAGCTAGCAAAAAGGGTTGGTTTGCGAAGGCATGAAGTGCAGTGGATAATCCCTATATATAAAATGACCCTATATATGAGCCTTCTCTGTTTACACTACAGACAAATTTACTTTGACATAGAGGCCTAAGGAATTAGGATCTACAAAACCGAATTGTGTTAACATTGCATAAAGGTTTAAAGACCTTTTTCCTTCAAAAATAAGATTAAGGAACAATCCCTAACTCTGTTAACATTGTACACAGGTTTGAAAATCATTTTAATTAAGTGCAATTTAATTATTTTGTGTTTTGGATTTTTTTATTTGGGGTTATAATTTTCGGTAAGATTATGATTTTGTATTATTTAAAATATTTTTTTGAATAGATAAATATATTAGTACTATGAAAATTCCTTCTACTCACCACTGTTGATAATATCGGCGATATATCGGCGATATTCGAAAATATCACGATATTTTCGGCAAAATGATATATCGCCGAGAAAATATCGCGATACTTTCTGTTTTGAAAATATCGCGATAGTTTCAAAATATCGGCAAATATCGGAAAATATCGGTAAAATATCGCGATATTTTGAAAATATAAGCAAAATATCGGCTATATTTAAAAATTTGAAAAAAATATTTTTTATGCTTGCCGATATTTGCCGATATTTTCGCTGATATTGCCGATAAGATATTTTTTGGACCCTCGCCGATATTTTCCCGATACCGGTATTATCAACGCTGCTACTCACACATCTGGATTATGCAAATTTAGATTATGTAGATTTTACAACTCAAACTTGTGATTCTAACTCTTTCTTATTAAATTTCAACGAATTAAACAAAAAAATATAACAAAAAAACACCAAAACATAAAAGATTTGACTAGATTAAACTAACCCTTACCAAATGGAATATTATAAAAGCACTACAGAACTATGCTTTCAATGTTTAAATCAATGAAAACTACAGCTACTCCCGACCCACAAGATTACACATTTGTATGAAACAAAGATATCAGAAATTGCAATAGTAAATGGTTTAATCAAACAGTCAGAAATATGGCAATGAATCAAAATCAATGAAAACTACAGCTACTCCCGAGCCACAAGATTAAAGATTTCTATGAAACAAAGATATCAGAAATTGCAATATTAAATGGTTTAATCAAACAGTCAAAAATATGGCAATGAATAAAAAAAATATGTCCAAGCAAAACCACTCAAGGTTATACATCAAACCCTTCAAGAAAATAAGCAAAAATTCATGCTGGAACACATTTTCCCTTTTAATTTTCATTCATCCAGCCCAATTTTGAACCAGAATTGAAAAATAATTAATACAGAACATGAAAAAATAAAAAAATTTGCATGGGAGAAAACGCAACTAAATTTGCATGAGGAGAAAACACAACTACTTTTCGTCTGACATCAATATCTATTGTAAGCTGTGTATAATCATGTCTCACATAACTAAATATCAGGAATCTACAAATTTTACAACTAAAAATGAAAGGTATCACTTTTACATTTTCTAAAAATATTTTATAAGGGAACAAATTACACAATCTCCCATATCTATCTAGTTGGGACCCTGATATATGTAAGATCTTGAGCCTGCCAAACTTCAGGGCCTGCTCATATCTAGAGGGTTTAAAACTGTCTTTTATTATGCCCAAACTAGGGTGAGAACATGTTCTGTGCTTAATATACAACAAATAGTATATGATTCAGCTTAAGCCATATATAGATGAAGGCAAGTGATCAAAGTTCCAGCCCTTCCCATTTTATAGTGGGTTACTGTATCATGTTGATGCAAATTTGGAACCCCGACGTTACCCCTATTAATATAGAGTTGGGGATCCATGTAAAAGTGAATTACTATATTGTGTTAATGCTGAGTTGGGGGCCATGGTAAAATAGGTTACTGTATTATATTAAGTTGGGTGTTAGGGTTCAAAACTCATTACACATGAGATAAATATTAAAAACTCGTCCAAAAGCCCAAACAAGAAGATTCAATCCGTAACATATGCAATAGCAAATTCATCCAACAATCTACAGAGGAGAATGCGACTGTGAAAACATATACCCACCATAGCACACAAACTATCTATAACCTAATACCATCAATCACAAAATCCATGAAGAGATGGCATATCTGCAACCGAAAATTAAAACAGCAGATAAAAAATCTTTTAGTTCTTTTCATGTTCCTAAATGCCCCTTACACAGGTGAAGGCCTAATCTCTGAAAGCCTAAGGTGAAAGCCTAATCTCTGAAAACAACCTTAATATTAGATAACACAAGAACACCGAACATACCTCTGTCAAAAACTGTGAAGATATATTGTTGAATCAATGTCTCTGTTTTAAGTTCTGGTCAATGAAATTTGTGAGATTATCCTTTGCCAGCTTCGAACCAGATCCCCATTCTCTACTAGTGAATTTAATGTAGATTGATTCCTGCCATCCATTCCACAGAAACTTTGTTCTTTTCACAGTAAACAATGTCTCCTCCAATAGCAATATGTTCCTCCAACAACATTCAATGGCTGCAATTTCCAATGGGTAGTACACACTCAATAAGGAACACAATTGTGCACAATAGATCCAAAGAAGGACAAAAGCAGAAAATGGCTACATGAGTGATCCTAACAGCAAAGGAGAGCATTTATTGGCGTCTGTCATCCTGGGCTTAAATTCGAAATAAAAATACACGGATAAACTTAAAAATAAAACATCAATATGTTCAGCATCCATGTCGTTGTTTCATTGATCCGGATTTAAACAGGAACGCAACAAATTACAAAGATAACTCAATACACAAAGATGCAGCGGAAATAATACTTCATTTCATTAATGGAAAATACTGAAACATGCTTACAATCAGAAATAGAAATAAACCAGCTAGGACGATGGTAGCTTATCTCTGAGAAGAGATGTGCGGCTACATGTCTCTGAACTGTTCCGAACCTGTGTTACAATGAGGCTCGAAGGCCTATTTATTGTTGAGAAACAATGGAAAACCCTTCACATTCCAAAACCTAGCCCCAGAAGATGAAAAGCCAAATTGTGGGCCCCGTTTTGGGTAAATTGGTACATCAATTTCCCGGGGTCGTAACTTTGGCATACGATCTCCGTTTGACGCGTATGATAGCTCGTTAGAAAGATCTATCCGAGAACTACCACTTTGGGAAGGCAACATCGGTCCATGGACCCATGTTGCCCCCAGATTTCCCAAAAAACGTCGTTTAGGGCCTCAAAACGGCTCCGGAAGTTCAGGACCCGAAAAAAACTGCTAAAAATAGTAAATTGTGCTACAATTACGAAAACTGAAAAAATGAAAGAGACAGTTGCGGGGGTCCAAATGGGATAGATGGGTGGCCACCAACATCCACCTAGATCACTTTCATTGCTGATGATATAAGCTAACTGAGCCTCTCTGTACAATCTCTTGCTTTCACCTCCAAAGATCGGGACAGTGGCATATGACAGGTCATTCTGCAATGTCCCACCCAATCTCTTAATCCATCCTCTAGAAAGTAACATGCCAAACTTGGGGGTAGCATCTGCTACCACAATATCCATCATCATGCTCTTCATGGGCAGCTGAGACAAGGTGATGGCTAGGTCTTTGATTAACCCCAAACATTTCACCTTTCTAGAGTCAAAAGAAAACAAGTCATGATACGGCCTAGTGATGTCCAGGCCCAAATCATCCATGACAGCCTTGGGCATTAGATTATGGATGGCACATGTGTCCAGTAGACAATTGTGAAGGATTTTGTCATGAATAGTCAAGGAGACATAGAATGATGGGGAATTGTCATCAGAATGCTCAATCATTGGGCTGAGGACAACAACTGGTTTGCCATCTTGCAGATTCACATAGTCATTAGGTGCCTGTGTGGTTTTAAGCTCAAGGGCCTCAAGGATGGGTCTCTTAAAGGATTCATTCTTCATTAGTTCCATCAAAGGTATAGATATTTTCAGCTTTTGGATTTCTGATTCAAAACTGAAAGGAGAAGGGAACTTATCAGGGCCTCTTACCTCTGGAGCTGGAGCTTTGAGAATGATGGGATTAGCTACTGGTCATTTTTGCTTGTTAGTTTGCTGCATTGTAGGGATGGTATCCCTCTGAACAAGGGTTTGCTAGGCAGTATTCACCTTGGACCTTATATTGTATCTGTGTTGGTCATCAGTTTGTAGAACAACCCCACCATCCCACTCTTGGCTGTTTTGGTCCTCAGATAGTGACTCTTCATATGCAGCCAGGGTAAAAAAAGAGGCACTGCCCTTGTCTTCCAGACAATTATCTCATCGTCTTCCTCATACTGATCTTCATCCATGACTACATTCTACAAGGGGGTCTTCATCCTTTAGTCTTCATTTGCATCTTTGCTTCTTTGAGGAACTTGCAACTACTCATTAGCTTTTCTGTATGGGTTTGGATTTCTAAAAGTAAAGGCATTAGGAGCTCTTCCTTTCCCAGAGTGCTGTTCCATCTTTAGCTTAGAGATTTCAGAGGCTAATGATTCTATTATCTTGGTTATCTTATCTAACTTGGGATCTGTAGATGATGAAGATTCACCCCTCTGTCTCCTTCGATCAACATGTCCCTTGAGTTTCTTTACAGCCATGACGTTGGATTTTACCTCTAAGGCTGCATCCTGCATCTCAGCCAAAGTGGCACATCTTCTCTCTCTTAATAGTAGACATAAGTCAGAATCAAAAGCGTTGGCATAGGTGAGTTTAGCAGAGGTAGCGTTGGGCTTCACTTCAGCTGGTATCTTGCTGAACATGCGTTAAACCTTTTATTGAAATCAGATAGTGACTCACCATTTTCCCTTTTCAGGTTCCCAAACTCAGTATGGTAGTAGAGAAGATATTTCTTATCCCCTTAATGCTTCAAGAATACATCATCTAATGCTTCAATATCTGTTATAAACCTCGAGGTCAATTCTCTGAACCATTTCCTAGCCTCTCCATCTAGGCTTTGGACAAATACTCTCATCCATACATCATCTTCACTAATATCTAGATTATCAGCATAGCTATAGAATGATTCAAGATATTCTTTAGTTGTAATCCCTTCTATCCCAGTAAATTTAGGCATGTATTTCTTATATTCTGCAGTAGGCATAACATTCAAAGAAATGGGTAGTATTAGAGGTCCATACCTAGTAGCTATAATTCTCTCCATTTTGTTGGGTGTTTGTGGGCCTGCCATAGCTGTGGTGGCTAGCAAGGTACTGGAAGTCTGAATGACAGAGGGCTGAGGAGTGACTGATAAGACTAACGGAATATGATGGGTAGGAGGCGAGGCTCCCTTTGGGCTTACAACAAAAGGAGAACCCAAGGAATCAGGAGCTTTATATATCTCTAAGATTTTTCTTCACTGCTAGTATTAGATGCTATATTCTCAACACGTGTTTGTTCTATTGCAGGATTTTCTTGAAGATGTATAGAATATTGTTTAGGTTTACTTGAACCTGATGCTCCCTTCTAGAAAGCCTTTCTTTCTTTGATGATCTTTTCAGGGTCAAGTACTGGGTCAGCTTGTGACTTCTGAGGATTTCTCCGAGTATGCCTTCCAAACTGAGCCAGAATTATAGAGTGGAGTCGCCAAGAGGTTCGTCCTCTAGTAGAGTCACCAGAAAGATGATTACAACCAGAATAGTGTCCAGAATTTGTCTATCATCAAAGATGGATCTGTTTCGTCTCCCAGGGAATCTGAGCTTCAATTTCCTCTCCCCGGCAGCGGCGCCAATTATGTTATCACCCCAGGAAACTCTCCTAGGTTGCAGCTCGAAGATGCCTGGTAACATATAATCTTCAATATTGTTCTCTGAACTATTGGAATAAATAATGGTCTGGATCAAGTTGGATAACCACTTTGACTCTGCTATTACTCAAGACATGCATGAACACCCTCAGCCTACAAGGCTTTAGACCAAAAATGCTCAATAGCTTGTAGCTTAGGTGAACGAATGGAGAATACAAACCATACCAGCAGATACATACATAAACATATGATGGCCAGCTACAGAAAGTAAATGAAACTTGCAAATCTAATACATCAATGCAGAGATAAGATGACAGTTATCTGGAATTAGACACAAAAGAGACCTGGACGGCCTGTTCAAGTGCAAGGTTAGAATAGAAGAGAAATTGGGATATTGAACATATGACAACAAAAGAAACTTGTATTATTGATGAATGAAGATGAGAAGCTTGAGTAGCAAAGTCTTTATAGTCTCCAGAAGTTGAACCCTGATTACATCTTACTTTCATCTATTTATATCTCTTCACAATTCTCTTGAGCTTTTTAGGGTTCGAGGTGTCTTAATCTATCCCCACTGTCTTTAACTACCTGATTGCATACAAGGACACAATTTTCCTTCCATCAGGAAAATGGTAATTAATTCTGGTACAGCGCTACCTTGTTAGGTGGCTGGCTTGATTGTGTTAGTGAGGCTCCATGACTGTTTAATTCTGTTTGCTTGCATCATGCTGTGTCCTTCCTCGTTCGGCCATACTTTCTGTTAATTCAGTTCAACAGCCTCACTGTCACAATACTAACAGAGTCAACCACCTTCCTCCTCGGGTAACTGGTAGGAAGTAGAGTATGAGGTGTGTGGGCAGCTGGACGTGCTAATTAAGAAGAACAGAGTAATGGCAGGATAGCGGAGGACAAGTGGGTAGCTGTTGTATGAATTAAATCGGACGGACAGAGTAATGGCAGGGTGGCGAAGGACAAGCGAGAGTGATCATGAATGAGGGCTGCAAGATTGGAAGAAATGGATGGAGGGGATCGATTGCATGAGGCTTGCGGTCTTTGGCAGGAGTGGAAAATTCCAAGTTGTTGGATCTCGATGGACAGATCGGATGGCTATCGGGAGGAGGAGGTGCTCGAACAATAACGCCCAGGGGGTGGTTTGGTTTGGGTGGTTACGGTTTTTATTGGGCGGTAAGCGGTAAAGGGTGGAGTCTGCACGATGCCACTCACTGCATGCCACGTAGCAGAGGAGGAGAGAGAGAAACCACCTTTATCGAGCGGGTACTCCTCTTGCTAGTTGCCCACGTGATAAGAGCGACAACCATTAGATCTAGTGGGAGTGATCTAACATCGGAGATCGATCGAGCATGTCTCGTCGATTGAGTGAAACATGGGTCGTAAGATCAGTGGGAGAGATCGATGGTGGAGGGACACGAAGGTATAGGATGTCCTCAGGAAATGTGCAGAGGGCGAGTATGGATGGAAAGGTAAGGTTTTTCTGGGTTTTGGGTTAATTTATTTAGGGCTAAAGTGAAAGAGGGTTTTGTTATGAAGTGAGGGTCGGGTTAAGATATGAGTGGGATAGAATGTAAGTGGAAGAGTGGGGAAAGTGGAGTGATGGCCCGTGTGGGGGCCCTTTCCAGGACAACAAAGCATACCACCTTCTTCCTTTAATCTTCAAACTAGCAATGCTGCACCTCAGGGCTAGCAGGGCCTACAAAGTCAATTGTCCACTTTTCGAAGGGCTGCAATCATTTGCGTATTCGAAGGCATCTCGTCCCTCCGTGATGGCTTACCTGTTCTTTGACATACATCACCAGCCTTACAGTGTGCTTTTGAATCCTGATGAAGGGTTGGCGACCACAACCCTGCGTGGAGGATCTTTTGCACGGTTGCTCACCCTACATAGTGTCGTCTTGCAGCACCCCCATGCACGTCTGCAAGGATATGACTTCGTTTAAATTCAGGTACATAACTTCGCAGTATCTCATCATTGCCCATCTTATATGGGTGCGATGACAGAAAATTGTGCCGTGCGCACCACCAGTTCCTTCTTCTGCTAGATGGAGTAATCTTTCGGCGCAGTTCCAGTCGTGAGAAAGTGGATTATGTTTTTGAAGTGTCCATTTGCTATGCGCACAACAAAGAGTTGTGCGTCATGTAATCCTTCCTCCAAACTAGTAGGTTCCTCTCTTGTCTCAATTCGTGATGAGTGATCCGGTCCCATGTTTAGGCGCCCAGGCTTCACAACGACCTCAAAATCATATTCTTGGAACAATAAGAGCCACCTGCATATTCGCCCCCCCAACACAAGCTTATTGACCATGTATTTCAACGCAGAGTGA
This sequence comes from Pinus taeda, assembly GCA_000404065.3. NCBI lineage: Eukaryota > Viridiplantae > Streptophyta > Pinopsida > Pinales > Pinaceae > Pinus > Pinus taeda. Next base: position 35,777 of record APFE030878082.1, read on the forward strand.
TCTATATACATGTTGAAGTGTCCCCCTAGCAAATAACGTCGATATTTTTAGAGTGCGTACACCATAGCCAATCCCTCGCGTTCAGTTGTGGAATAGTTCTTTTCTACTTTAGACAATCTATGACTTGCGAACGCAATAGGGTGATCCAAGCCCTCTCCACCCCCCTGTGTTAGTACCGCTCTAGTGCTATACACAATCCATCAACGTGGACATGAAACTCCTTGTCCCATTTCGGGAAGACCAGGATCAGTGCAGAGGCCAACCTTTCTTTTAGTACATCTAGGCTTTTCATGCAGTCATCATTCCAGCAAAACGTGACATATTTTTCCAACAGCTTCTCCGTCAGTGCGGTGATCTGGGCATAGCTTTTGATGAACTTCCTATAATACCCCGTATGTCCCAGGGTAGCGCGCAACTATTTGACACTTCATGGTGCTTTCAAATTCAGAATCACCGCAATCTTCACGGGGTCTACCATTAGTCCCTGTTTGCAAACCACATGTCCCAACAGGTTCCCAAAGGGAACGAGGAAAGTACACTTCTTGAGGTTCAATGCGATTTGGTGTCGTCAGCAGGTATCCAACATCAAATGTAAGCTCGCTAAATGGTGCTTAACTAATCGAAATACAATCCAATAATCCAGATAAACCTCCAGGAACTTGTGGATATATTCCTTGAATGCTGCAACCACTATGCACGAAAAGATGGCCGATGCATTCTTCAACCCAAATGGAATAACAAGTATTGAAAGAAGCCACACTTAGTTGTGAAGGTGGTCTTGCTCCTATCTTCCGATGTGATTTTGATTTGGTGGTACCCTAAGAACTCATCAGTAAAAGAATATGCTTCTTTCCCACTAACATTTTCCAATACTTCATCTGTGAATGGAGTTGGGAATGAGTCATGTACACACGCATCATTCAACTTTCTGAGATCCACACATATTCTTATCTCGCCTTTCTGCTTCTTTTCCTGTACCACCATAGGGCTTACCCAATCAGATTCTTCCACCAGCTCAATGATTCCTACTGTGAGCATCTTGTCTAGTTCTATGCAGACCTTCTCTTTGTACTTCGGATTCAAGCAGTAAGGCCTCTGCTTAACTGGCTTTGCATCGGGCTTTAATGTGATCCGCATCATTCATAAATCTTTGATGATCACTTTTAAGTCCGTGATCTTAGTTGGGAATAGGTCCTGGTACTCGCGGAGTAGCTCAGTGACCTTATCCACCGTTGCATCATCCCAGTAGTCGCCGAGCGTTGCGTACTTGGGTTCAACTTCCGTACCAATGTTCACGTGCTTTGTTTTTGCCGGCGCGGTTATGTTAGGGTCTTCAATCAAAGGCCCTTAAACCTTGCAATAACCTTAAGTTTTTGGAATGTTAACTTTTCATGGATCCTCGTCGTCTTCTTCAATTTTTACATTATAACACACCAGCGCGTAGCTCAGCTGAGTCGCCCATTCTGGCTGAATCAATTTTATTGGCTCTTGTGGTGTTTTAAAGATATCTGCTTTTACTGCTTGCAACGCGTCATCAACAGTATCCCACCAACGATCCTCAAACGTGAAGGTTAACAGGAACCCTTCGCGCAAGATATCCCATTCACTCGTCGCATGCCAGAGCTTCATCTCTATATACGAGTTCATGAGTATAACATCTAGGGTATGACAGAATAGGTGCACCCACTAAGGTTGCAGCTCTTCCCCATAGACCTTTGTTCACTTGGTGAGGTGCATGCACAGATCATTCCGCCATCATACTTGTCTTTTAATCACATCTGGGGCTTCCCAAACTGTATGCGCATCATTCTCTTTCATTCGCGCCAGTCCTCAAGGATTACTTGGTGCGTGCCCCACCACCTTGCGATTGTAGTGTGTAGTGCCCATTTCAAAGCCTAGAAACGTTGCTATTATGGCACCTCCATTTTGAATCTATTTAGGAAGTCATCTACCTCACTCAACCTATCATACGTAGGCAGATCCCTTACCTTCGTTGATATGCAACACAACGATCTTGTCATCATGTTGCAGTTCAGCGTGGTTACCTCGTGTAACCGATTTTTCCATCGCTCTATCTATTCGTCCGAATCCGACATACAAGAGCTTTCGCTCTCCCATGAGATTTGTCCATCTGCGACAGGATTTACCTAGTCTTGCTCTCACACGGTTATCTTGTAGACGCAGTCCAAGTCATCATCTTTTTCATAGTCACGCACTGGCTCCGTGTAGCGCAATCATTTTGCAGGGTCCAAAGGTACGACTACGTGCAGGGACTTTTTCTCAAAAATCATCTTGTGCTTCTTTAGGTTTATCACCCCGTTCATGTCAGTGGTCCAATCTATTCCTAATAGCACAGGGTAGGGATTGCTATCATCAACAATCTCTATCACTTCAAAATCTGCCAGCGTGCTTGCTCGTTCAATATCTATGGTGATTCCATGCAATCTTCCCATAGGTAGGACCTTTTGCTGGTTCTCCATTCGCAGATGGATAGGAGACCATTGCAGCGTAGGCCTTCCCATGCACTCCCACGCCTGCTTCGGAAAAACGTTCGCATCTGATCCTCGGTTGAGAATCACTTGGTCCATCTCATATTCCCCAATCTGCGTGGTCAACCTCATTTCTCTTCCCATCCTTGTTGCACGCTTTCCAACATTCTGGACTACGCACGGTTCTCCTTGCGCGGTCCCAGTGCATCTATTTATGAGTTCCTGTAGTCCCTTTACAACCTTGCTGTCACGCAGCAGCTTCATGCATGTTTCTAGGAACGTTGTGAGAATCGATGGATCCATTTCTGGCTCCGGTCTGTCTTTGCTTCCTAAAGTGGAGGCATCAACGAAGCTCTTCCTTGCTTCCATGAAGGTTTCCTTAGTGCGCTCCAAATCAAACTCTGGTTCTTTCATCGGAGCCTTGCGAACCCAAGTACTATCTTCAGGTTGCTTACCTTTGTCATCCCCTGTTGTAATTCCACTTCAGAGCACAATGTTCACATTAGGGTCTTCCTCGCGTGGCTCAGATCTCATCATTTGCAAGTTCTGAGTCGGGGGAGGTTAGAGCGCTCCCTTATTGCAGCCTCGCTATTAGTGTGGGACAATCCTCAGTCTCATGGTCAAAAAATGTACAATACAAGCATGATGGACGCGTCAGATTCATACAATCATGGGCATAATGTCCTAGCCCTCCGAAATTGTAACATATCAATTTTCCGAAACCTCTTCCAAGTCCTCCTCTACCTCGGCCTTGTCCACACCCTTGAAATCTGGTTCGCGCCATCCCTGCATTCTAGTGAAGGGGTCATGTTTCAGCCTGAACTCTGTAGGTGGGAGTCCTATCCATCATCAGTTCATAAATTCTACAGGTGCGCTCATCATGTCCCACGGATCTACATAAATTATAGAACAACAGTTGTGAATTCTGCGTGTACTTCTGCAACAAATGGTAGTTGACTGTAGCATGCTTTCCTCTTATTTGACAAATCGTGCACCACAACGCATGCTTCACGCTAGGTCCTGCTTGTACCTTTGGTCTTAACGGCATTGGTCCTCCTTCCACGAGGTAATTCATGAACACTGGGCAGTGGTCATTGTCATGACCCCGACCCTTACATTTAACACACCATACCTCGTTGCGCACTTCTGGGCAAGCTGTCCTGTCTTGTTTCAGACTTTGCATCTCAAGGCACAAGTTTTTCAACTGCGCATGGATCTGATGAAATCCCAGGTTAGGATCCTTTATCGGGGTTTCATGTAGCCTCATCGCGATCTTCAAGGCCTCAGCCTGAGTTGTTAGCCTCTATTGGACAATGCATTCCTTAAATGCGGCATTAGTGATGCTACAAACCATTCGCGGTGTTTTCCATCTATCAAAGTCATATTAGCTTCGTGAATTGTGCACTTCAGTCTTTGATCCAACTCCCAAGGAGTCTCACCTGGTAGCATTGTGATCTCCTTGAACCCAATGATCGACTGCGCGTTTGACCTCGCATCAACTCTGGGGTCCACACAATAGGTCTTTCGAGCTTGCACCTTCCTTGGCTATTTGCTAGCTTCACGATCCACTCATATAGCTCAGTAGGGAAAGATGCGAAGACAGTTTCGTGGATCTCTGTGTATAGGTAACAGTCTAACCACTCTTCTTTTGATAGTCGTGGGTTCCTGTTCTCTTGCATCGCGAACTCGTGAATCTTCCTATCCAACCAATCTTCATTTTCTTTCTTAGTTGGATTCCACTGATACGATATCAGATATCTCTATGCAGATCCCGGTCCCAACAATGAAACCATTTTTTGGCTTGTTAAGGCCTGACTCAGGTTCAGAGTTAATTAGCCAAACAAATCCCTATACTACTGGCCCTTTCAACAATAGTCTGTGGAGCGCAGACTAAGGTCTCACCCGAAGTAGTATGGGGGGGTGCTGGAACCAAGTTTCCGCACTCTTGAGATGTCTGAGGGGTTGATCTGGTCCAACTAAGAGTCTCTTCATGCAGGTTACTTCGCACACTTCCCTAGCCTTCGCACCCTGATATATTTGCCTTCGCGCAACCTTAACCAGGGGCTGTGGGGATTTCGCACTGCTGGAGTAGCAAGATGCACTATTTCCCTAAGTCACACCCGAGATATTTACCTATCTTCTTATAACAGTTAGTTATATTTATGTAAACAAATGCCTTGTATTATATTTACTTATTCAACACATTCAGATGAGTTTGCACAATGAATAAACAATAAACTTGCAATTCATACCCAATAATACATAAAACAGGAAAAGATACCCAGAATTATGGTAAAACTTATCTTTTATTAATTCTTCCCATGGTTACAGACTCGACCTACCCTGCACACTCAGCTACAGGGTTCTGCGCACTCAACTGCGGACTACTAGGTCTCTGCGCATTCAGTTGCAGATCCTTCTCCTACTCTACAACCCAAAGACATGATTTACACTCGACTCAATGCTTCATCAATTTCTTAGACTCATCATGCTTCCTTAGATAGGTCCATTTATTACACTTAGAGCCTCGCTCTATTTATACAATCCCATGGTTCTCAGACCATGGGTAGATCTTTCAAACCGACCTTACATTACAAAAACAAGGGCGGACAACCTTATGACTCTACTATGACTTCGCGCTCTGTGCCCACAATTCGTCGAGTATTTACAATGGACTTAGTCAAAACTTAGGCTTTATGCTCCAAAACATGCCTTGGGGGGATTCCACGTCCAACAAAGGGTGTACTAATAAATAGAAACAACAATTGGAAGAGTTGCTATAAACATACATGGATGTGTTCCAAGATCCTAAAGGGCTGCTGCCCAAGAGGGAAGTGGAGCATGAGATCCAACTATTGCGAACTCTCCATTTCTAAACATTGGTTTGTATAGGTACTATGTTAAAGAAGTAGTTGTAGTATCTATTGGAATAGGGTGTCATTCTATCGAGTACATCACCATGTGGGTCACCCATCATCATTGTGCCAAAGAAGGATGGGACTTGGAAAATGTGTATAAATTTCTAAATGTTAAAGAAAATAATGCTCAAGATGTGCCACCTGATTAGAATAATGATTTGATGGATCAGTTGTAGCAAGAAAAACACTTCACCAAGTTGGAATTAAAGTCTGGATATAACCAAGTTTGAGTGAGAGAAGAGATACCTGGAATAACACCTTCAAAACCATGCAAGGTTTGCATGAGTGGTTAGTCATGCCATTTGGCCTATGCAATGCACCATATGCATTTATGAGGTTAATGAATGATATATTGTGCCCTTTTATAGATTAGTTTGTTATTGTCTATTTTGATGATATATTGGTATGCAGTCCCACCTAGGAGGAGCACATCTCACATTTGACACAGGTGCTAGAGACATTAAATAAGCACCAACTGTTAGTGAACCTCAAGAAGTGTGAGTTTTCATAATAGTCTTTGGTGTATCTAGGGTATGTGGTAGGTGGATGAGAGATGAAGATATATTTTTCTAAGGTGGAGGCCATCATGAAATGGTCAGTGCCTACAAATGTTTATAAGGTTATGATTTGTTGGGGTAGCATAGTACCTAAGGAAATTGATAGCCTCATTTTCAGCAATATTATCATCACTCCACGCCATAAAAACAAGTGGAAAGAGTTTCTAGTGGGGAAAGGGTCAACAAAGGGCCTTTGAGAAGTTAAAGAAGAAGATCAACCAATAACCAATTATAACATTACCAAACTTGTAGTAGCCCTTTGAAGTGGAGAAACATGTGAGTGGGTCTACTATGGGAGCAGTCTTGATGCAGAGAGGAAGACTTGTATGCTACAATTCTGGAGTATTTCATGGGGCAATTCTTAACTACCCTAGCTACAGTAAGAAGCTCTATGACTTAATGCAGGTTGTGAAGAAGTGGAAGCACTACTTGATGGGCAAGGAGTAATCCACATAGATCATTAACCACTACAATATATGCAACCATAGAGTAACTAGACATTAGGGGTTTTTACAATAGTTTCATTTAGTGATTGAGTATAAGAAGGGAAACACAAATCCGACATGCTTTTAAGGCCACCCATATCAAATATCACAACTTTGGGAACTATGATGCACATGGAGCCATTCATCCATGATGCATAGAGAGATACATATTTAGAGTATGGGGACTTTAATGAGGTGTTTCATTAGTTGCAGAACCATAATCATATGTATGATGGAGACAAAACCGTTGAATACCATCTCCAAGATGAGTTAATTTGCATGATGGATAAGTTATGTGCTCATAAAGGTGAGTGACTGAAGCTAATTAGAGAGGCTCATACCTCCAAGGTTGCATGGTACTTTGGTGTAGGGAAGACGATGTCCAACTTGTAGAGGTATGTGTTTTGGTCCAAGATGCAAGAACAAGTAGCTAGGTTTATAAGAGGATGTATGCTGTGTTGTACCGACAAGCCTAGTGATAAGAAATAAGGTTTGTATAATGACTTATCTGTGCCCACTCATCCTTGGGAAGGCATTTCCATGGACTTTATGGGAGGTTTTCGAACAATCAGGAAGGGATATGACTACTTATTCAAGATAGTTGACAAGTTCAGTGAGGTGTGCACTTTGATGCCTTGTAAAAATTCCATTAGTGGGAAAGAACCAATGAACTTTGTTCTTTGAAAAATTCAGGGTGCATTTTGGGATAGCATGGAGCATCATTTTAGATAGGGATAATATATTTCTTAGTACATTCTAGAATACATTGTGGGAGAAGATGAACATGAAGTTGAAGAGGTCGACAACGTTCCATCCACCAACATGTGGGAAAACAATAGTAGTCAACAGGACTTTGGTGCAACTTTTGAAGGGGTTAAAATCAAAAGCATCTAAATACCTGATATGAAAATATGGTATATATACACTACTCTTATATCAGAGAAATCTAGTGTTCTACTGGTGATTCCCCATTTGACACTTGTTTTGGATATTTTCCACCTTCACATTTGGATATTGCATATGGGTAGTAGGAAGAGTGAGGGATGATCTTATAGGTGATGCCTTAAGGGCAAAGAAAATTGTTGAGAAGATTAGGCAGATCCAAATATAGGTACATCAAACACTACAAAAGTCATAGGAAAAATACAAGGCCATGCATGACCAACATAGAATACAAAAGTCATTCAAGGTGGGAGATAGAGTATGGTTACAATTAAACAAGGAGAAGCTATACAGTCCTAGTATGAAAATAAAGGATCTATGATATATAATCCCTTTGATATACTTGAATATATTGGAGATAACACTTACAGACTCATTCTACCCTCATACATGTAGATGCACTCAGTGGTGAATGTAGAGAATATGAAACTTATGAACCTTCCATGTTAGATCAGGATTAGGAACAAGTCTTACCTTTTGTAGAGGATCTGACACTAGATGCTCAGGTAGAGTTGAAAAAATATACAATTTTTTTGAAGAGGTACCTAACTACAAGGCAGGGGAAACATGACCATTGGAAAATTGGGTTGAAAGGACAACTTCCAGGCAAGGTTAAGTGGTACACCCAAGAGAAGGTTGAGGAAATATTTCCTCACCTCATTTAGTAGAAGATTTTAGGTACCAAAAGCCTCCCAAAATGGGGAGGTGTGATCTAGATTGGATCATTATATTATTTTCATCCATATATATGCTTTGAGAGTGTAAAAAGTGGAGGAATTTAGCTCACAAGGCCATTTTTACCAGTGGGACCAAGTTTGGAAAATTGGGGTCTAAATCATTCTAGTAGTAGTTTGAGGCATGATATGACATTTTTTTTGGGGTAAATTTTTCCACTTAAGCATGATTTTTTTTTCTTATTTCAACACATAAAGACCTTTCCAATGGCACAAGAATAATCTCAATCAAAGTTTGTATGCAAAAGTTACACCACTTAGAAGTTGACCTTCCTGTTTTGACCACCATAAGTTGGGAGGATGCCATGTCAACCCCCATTACTTAGTGAAAAGGGGATAGACACATGATATTGCTGAGTAATACTATAGAAAATTTTATATGGTAGCTCTAGTTAAGATTGAAGGAGTCAAACCTAACCACTATTAGGCTATCGAGCTGTTTTATAACTGGGCCACTAGGAGGAAAATGGATTCCATTCTTTTCAAGTGCATTTTATTATAGATGAACATAGTAGTAAGGAGGGATAGGAAGAGAGAACAAAAAGATATTAGATCCCAAGGAGGGGGTCACACACCTTAATTCTTTGTACTTTCATCCATTTTTTATTAAGAGAAATGTAGGAATTTAAAGGGTAAGTTCCTTAGATAGAACACCAAAGGACACCTATCACAAACAGATCACAGATCAATACACCAATATTCTTGACGTGGTTAAAACCCTCAAAGAGGGAAACAGTCCATGACCTGAGACAACGTGCCCACTTCAGGCAATTTATTAATAAATAAACAAAATTTACATAAGCTTCTCTCATGAATGGTCACCTTACAAATGACCCTCCATGCGCTTTAAATAGAGATCATGGACCAATTGGGTGTTAAGCCATGGATCAAGTGTCGGTAATACCAAGGAGAGAATGAACCATCGGATCACTACATATCGTGACCGTCAGATTGTAAGTTACAAAAGTACATAGTAAGAAACACACTTTACTAACTCTAGCACTAAACCAAGTTATACTAACTATTTCCTATGTGTCGAATATCTACATCCCCCTTAAGAAACAACTTGGGAATCAAGAGTTGAAGGCATTACAAATATGACACAATCGGAGAAGGAAGGAGGCATTAGAGCCTATCCCCCCTTAGTGACAACTTCCTGAACTCCAACCATAAATCGAAGTTTAGTAAACTTTGCCTCTGTGAGAGCCTTTGTAAAGATGTCTTCAACTTGATCATCTGTTGAACAATATTGGACTTAGGGAACATGGTCATGAATGAGATTTCTGATGAAGTGCATGTGTAGTTCAATGTGTTTGCAGTGCTAATGTTGGAATGGATCTTTGCATAGTTGAATGGCACTTCGATTATCACACCAAAGTGTAGTTAGATGTTGCTGCTAAAAACCAAACTCTGACAGGATCTGCCGAAGCCACAGGGCTTCCTTACTAGCTTCTATGGTGCCACGATACTCTGCTTCTGCTGAAGAAAGAGAAATGGAACTTTGTTTCTTGCAAGTCCATGTAATAGGTCTATAACCAAGAGTGAAGACATAACCGACAGTAGACTTCTGATCATCAGGGTCACCAGCCCAATCAGAACCAATGAAACCAACCAATAGAGGAGATGTTTCTGTACTGTAATGAATCCCAAAATGAACTGTACATCAAGCATAACAAAGTATTCTTTTAGCTAATTTCCAATGAATTTCATGTGGGTTTTGCATAAACTGAGCAATAAGGCCCACAACAAAGGAAAGGTCAGGATGAGTATGGGTTAGGTACAAAAGTTTTCCTACAAGATGATGGTATAAGGTAGCATCAACTTCAGGGGAAGTACAAGTGACTGAAATTTTGGCTCTAGACTGAAAGGGAGAAGGGGTTGGATTACATTCTTCCATGTGAAAGTGGCATAGAAGATCACATGCATACTTGTTTTGGGAAAGGGAAATACCTTCCTTGGATTGCAAGACTCAAAAACCAAGAAAATAATGCAAGTTTCCTAAGCCTGTCATTTCAAGATTCTTTTTAAGGCTGGACTTCACATGGTGTATAAGGTTGGGATCACTACCAGTAAGGATAAGATCATCAACATAAAGAACAAGAATGATAAGAGACTTACCCCTCTTGTAACAGGTATTGGTCAAAACAAGCTAGAAAGGCAGTATCTAAAAGAAAGCTAATCCAATGTTTGGCATACCAAGCCCGAGGGGCTTGCTTGAGACCATAAAGGGATTTCTTAAGCCGACATACAAGGCTAGAGTTTTTTTTATAAATCCAGGAGGTTGTTCCATATAGATTTCTTCATGCAAGTCCCCATGCAAGAAGGCAGATTTAACATCCATTTGATGGACTTCCCATTTGAAAGAGGTAGCAAGGGAAAGAACAAGACAGTTAGAGTTCATTTTAGCAACAGGGGAGAAGGTTTTAGTGTAGTCAATGCCTTCAACTTGTGAAAAACCATTAGCAACAAGGCGAGCTTTATGTTTATCAACTTTTCCATCTGTTCCATACTTGGTTATGTAAACCCATTTGCATCTAACAAGTTTTCGTCCCTTTGGAAGAGGAAAAAGATCCCATGTATCATTTTCCAATAATGAACGATATTCTTCATCCATAGCTGCGTCCCAATCTGGATGGCCTGAAGCTTCTGCAAAGGTGTCAGGATCATAATTCGTTTGAGCTTGAGCCAATAAAGAAGAGGCTCTATCGAACTGAGAATGTGTATGTCATTGATTTGTAGGATCACCTGCAAGAGCACCTGCTGCATCCTGAGTAACACAGACCCATTTTGGAAGCTGAGGAGCTGAAGGAGGATCTTGAGAAGGTGAGGGAGGATTTTCATCCTCGCTGTCATCATCTAAAGAAGAAATATTTTCAGAAGTAGACGGGATGGAGAGAGGTGGCACATCCACCGAACTAGGCTCGTAGGCCAATATATTTTCAGCAAACTTTACATCTCTTCTAATGACAACATTTTTGGACTTAAGTGGAATAAGTCTATATCCTTTAACATCTTCAGAATATCCAACAAAAATACACTTTTCACTCTTAGGTTCTAAAGCTTTATGTTTCTCATCTGGAATATGGGCCCATGCTTCACTTC
>APFE030878083.1:0-52727 GCA_000404065.3 Pinus taeda
TTCCATTGAGTAAAGGCCATTGTTGGACACCTAATCCTCTATGGGTTGGTGTGGAAGATGAACAGTCAAAGGGAGACCAAGGGACCACTTGGAATATGAAGCCCAGGGTCACTCCAATGTATTACATATATGTATTATTGCGAATAATATATGCAATGCACACTTTTCCTATTTGGATATCTTCTCCATGTGTGTGTTTACCATCGTATCAGAGTGAGTCATATTCCTGTCCTACTCAATATGAGCCACTTTGTTTGTGGCCTCTCTTCATTTTGAACATGAGGTGATTCATTCCATGAAGGTGTGGTACCTCCCACTGCATATAAATGATAGACTTTAACAATACCCCTTGAAACTGCTAGGACAAAAGATAACTCTCCTGCACTTTTCTATACATGAGGCTTATTGCTATCTCCTCTCCATCGGCTATGATTATTGCATTCCATTGAGTTAATATCTTCAAGTAACATAATTGGAGAGTTCTCTGTGTTAGAATGAGGCGTGATATCTTCCATGAAAGTATCAACCCACTGCTTCCAATTTTTAGCCATCAACATCGCCATATCTCACACTACATCGGAGTGTTGCTTTGAATGCAACTACATGTTTGATGGCCGCTCACTACTTGAATCTTATGTGAACCTGACCTGTTTGTATGAGTTCCTAAAGTTATGTTCGACACCTTCACGCCTTTCAACTGATTTATTTGAGTATATGTTGTAGATAATTTTCTATATATCCCTAATTCCTACCACTATGTTACCACTAAGGCTAGCCACTATATTACAACAGAGTGAGATAAGAGAAAAAAAAATGCTTAACATTCCTGAATGAGCCTCATCATATTTGAGTACAAAAGTTTTATGGTTCTCCAGTTTCCAATGGATCTGGAATTCAAGAGGAGAAAAGCATACCCAATTTGGTGTAGCTGTTGGATCCCACCAACCAAATGAAAAACAAAAAGTATGCCATTTTATCTCTCACATCATTCTCCACCGGTCATTATGTTAATTCTCTCCATCCCTAACATTGGTGGTATCCTCTCTGCATAAGGAATGCCCATTTTTTTCATATTATTGTGGAATATTAGGATATTTTATGATTGAAAAGTAGCGGGAGCCTTAAGAGGGATAGGAAGTTGAAAAGAAAGAATTGATACTTTGCATGAGGCTGGAAATCTTTCTAGCTCGAGGTCCAACAAATCAGGCAACAAGGTGTTTGCAAGATCAAGGAGCTCAGCGAAAGGGCTGCAAGGAAATGCATCCCGTCGAAACAAGAACTTCCCTCCATTTTCATCACTATAACAAAGCGCCTCCATGTTCCTAATATCATTATTATCATTACTTTTGTTGTTGCCAGTGTTGTTATTATTATTATTATAGATACCACTACTGTAGAATGGAGAGCTAGATGCAATCCACTAGTAGAAAATGAGAAATTAGTGACTAGGTGACTAAAAATGTTAGTCACCACAACTTTTCCAAGTGAAATACTACTAAAAATGAGCAATCTTAAGTGACTAAACTAAAACTGACTAACATAAATCACTAATTTAGTCGTAGGTTAAAATATGTGACAGGATACTAAGTAATAGAGCTAAAAGTGACTATCATGAATGACTAATTTAGTCTAAGAACAAAAATACAACTGTCTAACAAGTACTACAATAATATGAATCAATTTTTTATGTTAGTCATCTTAATTATGTCAAGCAATCTAAACTTACAAGTGATAGGGATTGAAAGGTTGTTAAATATTGGTTGAAAGGTTATCCTTTCTTAAACACTTCTTCATACTCACATGGTGTATAGTTTAGCCAACTTTGAATTATTTATTTCTAATAATTTGTAATTTTAAAAATATATTCATTGAATTTAATTGGATCTAGTTCCAATTTGAAATTAATTTGAAGAGAAATTTTAATTTTTAAGACTATAATATCAAATAAAGACTACTTTAATTTCATATTAACCGACCTAGATCCATCTTAACTCCATATCTATCAAGTGCCGAGAGGGATCCAATCTCTCTAGGTGCAAACTTCTTTTTCTAGTGAAAAACTTGAGGAAATGTTTGCACCTCAAGATATTGGATCCCTCTCAGCACTTAATAGTTATAGGGTTGATATGGATCTAGGTTAGTTATATAATACTATATAATATCTATATTTGTATTCATGTCTCTTTGTTATTCCCTCTCTCTATCTCACCCCCCAAACATAAACACACACTCTCTCCCTCTCTTCCCCTTACATGTCTACCTCTCTCTTCCCCTTCTCTCCCTCTCTATCTATATCCTTCTCTCTATTACCTCCCACACTCCTCTCTCCCTCACTCTCTCTCCATGACTGCGTTGTCACCCCCTTTCTCACTCCACATTTCTCCCTCTATGTTTTTCTTGTTCCCTCCCTCTCCTTCCCCCACCAATTCCATCTCTCTCTCCTCATCTCTATCTTCCTTCCTCTCTATCCCTTATCCCCACCTCCTTCTATCTCTCCCCTCCAAATCACTCTCCCTCTATCTCTCTCTTCCATCCAACTCTCTTACTATCTCCCCCCTCCTATTCTTATCCATCTCTATGTCTCCATCTCTCTCCCTTCCTCTTCTCTCCCTATATCTACCCTCTCCTCTTTTTTCTCTTCCCTCCTCTCCTTTATCCCTCACTCTCTCTCCATCTCTCCCTTCTCACTCCCCCCTCTCTCTCTCTCTCCCCCCAAATATATCTCTCTATGTCTTTGTTCTTTCTTCCCTCTCTCTCCCACTCCAACTCTATCTCCATATCTATCTCTCTCCCCTATCTCTTCCTTCCTCTTGCTCCCTCTCTCCCATCTCACTCTCCTGCCACCCAGTCACTCTCTCTTTCTCTCTTCTTCTCTGCCCTCCAACTTTTCACTACCTTCCTCCCTCTCTCCGCCCCTTCCCCAACTCTCTCTTGAAATGATCACATTGTGTTGTGCTTAAAAATTACCGGTAAATAAAAAAAAAAATTAACTGTTTGTAATATTAAACCTATATTTGGATCAATCATGTCAAAGAAATAAAATAATGAAAAAACTTTAAAAAAATCATGCACCCTAACTGAATCTATTATAATTAGTCAATTGTCTTGCTCTCATCCGTTGGATATATATAATATAAATAATATATACAGAAGTGGCAAGATCCATTCCTTAGCTTAATTATTAAAACCCTTAATTTAATTTCTATGGGAATATTTTTTAGTAATCGTGAGGATAGAGGTTTAGATATATCTAAAATTGTAACATTTTCCCTTTTTAAGATTCCAGTTTAAAAAATGTTTGTTAAATTAAATAAAAATAAAATATTTTTACTATGAAATAAATTATGGTGTTTTGGTATGTGGTATTGATAAGCGATGGTATTGGCCCATGGTATTGTAACAAAGCCTATTTACAAGTTAATATCCATGGTAAAGTGAGGGGTGAATATCCATGGTTAAAAACCTTGTCATATTGTTATAAAATATTTTGATTGTGAAATAATTTATGTTTTTTGGGCATGTGGTATTAATAATCCACGGTATTGACCCATGGTATTGTAACAAAGGCTATTGTTTATAAGTTAATAATATCTACCCTAATGTGTGGATGAATATCCACAGTTAAGAATCTTGTCATATTGTTATAAAATATTTTGGTTGTGAAATAAATTATGGTTTTTGGACTGGTAGTATTGATAAGCCATGGAATTGGCCCATGGTATTGTAACAAAGCCTATTCACAAGTTAATAACAAAATCAAAATATAACAAATTGAATTTTATTATTTTTATTAATTTATCTTTTTATTATTAATTGAGGCCATATTTAAATATTTACTCTCATCCCGATATCATTTTTAACTTCTTCTTCTTCTTCTTTTTAATTTAGAGCAAAAATAACAATTTCTTATTAGAAATAAATCATTTAACCCAATTGTAGTTTAGCATTGGGTTCAAATAAAATATTCACAGATTACAACATCACATTCTAGCATTGCATTTTTCTCTGCCTTGTTGATATTTGCGTGGAAATGCCAGAAGAAGGAAGATAAAGGTTGAGCATCAATGTGATCTATGGATTTAAGCATCAACGTGATCTACGGATTTCATGGGATTCGAACCTTAGATGGAGTTTGCATGGGAAACACCTTAGGAGAGCATCAATGATTAGATGGAGTATTAAGGGCAAGGTCATTGGGCATGGAGATTTTGGCCATTTGTACATGGATATGAATTTGGATTTTGGAAAGTTCTTCCTGTTTACTAAAGATTTTTTTTGTTCTTATGGGTAAACAATTTCAAAGATTTATATGATCAAAGCATAAATTTCATCTACAGTTGAGGGTTTAATGATTTTGATTGCATATTTTAATTATCGCCAATAATTCATCAAAAGGAAATGCACAAGTAAGAATTTTACATGGCCTTATTGTTCAAAGGGTTTAATGATTATGATAATGCAGATCTTGATTGCGGCCAACAATTCATCAAAAGACAATGGACAAGTAAAAATTTTGAATGTCTTTATTATACAGATCAATTCTCTCCTCCCAAACTTTTCTAGGGTTAGAATGCATTATATTTTTTTTCTTTTCAGCTATTTTTAGTGGTTGATTGTTTGAGTAATGGACTCTACCATGCCCAAATTCAAAGGGCTCGATTTATGAAAGAAAATTTTCTGGTAGGATGCAAATACTAGACCTTCCTCAAACTTTGTTACATGAAATTAAAATTTCTCGTAATCATGAGCATAAAATCTTTTATTTTTCATCCTTAGTTCTAATCTCAATGCCTACAGTTTTAAAGCATGTTACTATATTTTAAGTAGAATATACTTAGATCTATTGAGCCTTAAAACTCTCCAAAGCTTAGGTTAATTTTCTCTAAAATGAAGGAACTTGAATGGCTTTTGCAATTTAGACTCAGTCCTTATAGACAATGATTAAAAATTGAAGAACCCAAATGGTCTGACAACTTTTACCCACCCACCAATTTCCAAGACCTTTGCTATTATTTCGAACCTAAATAGAGAGAGTAGAAGAATAAGAGGAGCTTGGATGAGGTGGACCCTGATATGCTTGATACTTTTCAAAAGCTGGGCATGCCCTTGACTAGAAGAAGAGATTGACCAACGTTGTTATAGATGTAGTTTTTGACATTGCTTTCATTGCTACCATGCATAGGTAGACTCTATAGCACTACAAGAAAAAAGGACCTTTGCGAGGGGCGAAAAATGTCATGATAAGCTCATTGGTGACGATCAAAAGAGCATTCATCACCAAAAATTGAACGTCACCAAAAGTGGCATTGCCAAAAGTATAGGTGTTGTAGTGACATACAAAGTCTTTCACCAATAATGATTTATAATGACGGATAACTACCATCAACATTTC
The DNA here is from genome assembly GCA_000404065.3 of Pinus taeda. Taxonomy (NCBI): domain Eukaryota; kingdom Viridiplantae; phylum Streptophyta; class Pinopsida; order Pinales; family Pinaceae; genus Pinus; species Pinus taeda. Next base: position 5,393 of record APFE030878083.1, read on the forward strand.
ATATGAGCAATGGTGACAGACCATAGCCTCCATCACCAAAAATTGAATGTCACCAAAGGTGGCGTCGCCAAAAGTATAGGTGTTCTAGTGACATTCAAAGTTCATCACAAATAATGATTTATAATGACATATAGTGATTGACAGCATTACATATGAGAAATGGTGATTGACCATAGCCTCGGTCACCAAAAATTGAACATCATCAAAGGTGGCATCGCCAAAAGTATAGGTGTTATGGTGACATTCAAGGTCCATCACAAATATTGATTATATGACGGATAGTGACCGTCACCATTTCATGAACAACAATGATTTACTGTGATGTATCTTTAATGGTAGTCACCACTGGTACATATATATGGTGATGTTAATTGACCATCACCAAAAGCCACATTGCGAGAAGTATAGGTATTGTAGTGACATTCAATGTCCATTACGAATAATGACTATAATGATGGACAACAACCATCACCATTTCATATCAACAACAATGATTTATGGTTACGGACCTAAGTTTCATCATTATTGATGCGTATATATGGTGGTGTTCATTGACTGTCGCCATTTCATATTTTTGGCAAGGGTTGGAAAATTTCACCAAAGCTCATTGGTGATGGTCAAAAGAGCCTCCGTAACAAAAAATTGGTCGTTTCCGTTCCATATGGATGTTAGGGAATGATGGAATCGAACCACCAACCTCCTGCTTGTAAAGCAGGTGCTCTTCCATTGAGTTAGAACCCTTTAAAGAATTATAATTTTAAAAAATAGACCTTGAAACTTCATAAATTGTAAATTCTACAATTTTCAATAAATTAAAGTCTCGGTAACATTTTACTAAATAAGAAAAGCAACGTCAAAGCTGCAGGTCCCTACCTAATGGTTATTGAAGTTATGAAAATTGGGTGGAGGGAAAAATAGTTATGTATAAGAGAATCAATATGTTCAGTTTAATACTCAATTAGAAGTGGAACTCTAAAGACATTTATAACCTATAAATGACCTAAAAGTAGAAAATGCACCAAATATTGCAAAGGAAATGTCATAAGTGGATAGCATATGAAAGAAGAGGAGGTAGGGACTTGGATCCCTTGTACATCTTGGCATGCCTTAGCCCTTGGCACATCCGTCCTTGTTTGACATGTCTTCATAATATCCAGCACATGTTAGCATGCCTTAGCATTCCCTAAAACACCTTGGCCGTCATGGCCTCTCAACTAGCATTACATTTTTCCGTGACTTGGGAACCTTACATTCACTAGAACACCTTGGAACTCCCTAGTTTTCATGCCCTCTATTATCCTCCACAATGTCCTAGGTTGATGAGGAGATTGATGGAGGTAACCATTGACCAAGCTTTTAGTTTTGTAGGTAGCCCTACCAAACAAGAGAGGGCTCTCTCTATGAAATCACAACCAAGGGATGACTGGAATGTAAAGGATTTTAGGCTAGATAGGTAGGCTCAAGTTGGTTTTTGAAAAATTTAGGGACTCGGAACTCTTTCCACTAGTGTCTTGTCTGGCAGAGACTTTGTCAAGGAGGCAGGGACTTGGAACTTTTTCTAGGATAAAGCACCTAACATGCATTACAGAAGCTCCCTAGAATAGAGTACCTCCTACCTAGAAGAGTGTCCCCTAATCAAAATATAGAAAACTTCTCTACTATTCACTTTTCTTAAAGATAAATCTCTGCATAAAATAGTACTAAGAAAAACATCTAAATTAAGAAAAGTGAGAATCTAATTCAAACTATAAAAGTATACTAAATATGGCTCTATATAAGTTTGGGAAACACTATACAAGCATGCTTGCATGCAACAACCATAAGATGCCTAAAATCGATGTGCTTATTTCATCATTTCCATACCCTCACAACAAAACTGGAATTTGTAGCATGTACACCAAGGTTGTATGCATATGCTAAAGGTGTAGATTGAAAGGATCTGCTGAGATGAAGTACTATTGAAGGAGAAACACCTTCAAAATAATAGATAAAGTCTAATTTGAATTCAACCCATTTGCACACAAACCAAGGATGCTACTCAATACACTTCTCCATTGAATGGAAATTGCAATGTATTGTAGTGTTGTTGAAGAAGAATCACCTTTTGTGCAACACGATAAATCTCTAACAAATAATCTCATTGTGGCCTCAGTTGTAGATGATCTCATCAATATAGGTAACAAATTTGATAATTGAAAAGCCAAAAGGTGAGCCGCATAGATCATTTGAAATGATAGATTTGGGCATACTTTATTATTGTTTAGGAGTGTTAGTATAGAAAATGCAAGGTAGCCTATTGCGTCTTTCTGTCACAGGCCAAGGATGTGAAGAAAAACATATAATATTAAATAGCATGGTATAAGTCGATTGCAGGTTCTTTTGAAATGGGAATGGAATTCTCCTTGTGCGGGTTCTAATCTAGTGGGTATAACTCTAGATAAGAAATTGATAGTCACGGGGTTGGAATTGTCTCACAATTCATGAAAGGTCCCAAATTTGTTTACTAGAAAGAAGCAGAGCGTGTCATCAGGTTTATGGAAGGGAACACCCTATTCGCAGGAAGATAACTTGAAATTAGTCGGGCATATTATTTCTCATCTTCTTGTATGTGTGTGCTTTGAAAAGATAAACACATCCAAAGACTCAATAACAACTCTGGTAAAGTTTATAGATGTGAAGCACTTCTGAGAAAACCCATCTCTTAATTAAAATTGAGAAAGGAATATGTCGAAGGATTCAATCTTGCACTCAGTCATAAAGAGGAAGTTGGAGTATGTAGTATCTTGCCAACAAACTGACTCCAACCATAATGTGAAAGGTGGGTTAACTGTGAAACCTCTTTCCCACTTTGTAGTATTGTTGCCTCTTGAATTCCAATAGGTATCTGGCTTCTTAGATCCACAAAAATCATGCTAGGTAAACTCTACATGATACAATTGTGACGTGCAAGCTTGACACACACTCTAGTTTACCTCTAAAAGAGGCTAAGTCAAAATATTATGACAAGCTTAACTGTAATTTGATCATACACTATTGAGGTATTGCATGGAATAAACAATATACTATCAATGCACTAATGAATAACTCAAAATAAATGAATTTCTTATTTCTACAATAGCGCCACTCTTGGGATTCTTGGATAAAGCACCTAACCTTCATGGCAAAAGCTTCCTAGAATAGAGTACCTCCTACATGAAGTGTGTCCCATGCTAAAAATATAGAACCCTTCTCTACTGTGCACTTTTCTTAAGGATAAATCTGTGCATAAAACAGAACTAAGAAAAACACCTAAATTAAGAAAAGTGAGCATCTAAGTCAAAATATAAAAGCATACTACATATGGCTCTATCTAAGTTTGGGAAACAATAAACAAGCATGCTTGCACACAACAACCACAAGATGCCTAAAATCGATGCACTTATTTCATCGCTGCTACACCCTCATAGGAAAACTATAATCTACAACATGTATCCCAAGGCATTGGATACGTACTTCCACACAAGTCTAAGTATGTAAACGTGTGGCAATAGTAAAAAAGACTCTTAACCATGAAAATTACTTTAATTAATAGAATTATTAAAGTAATTGGCCTGTATAGGAAAAAGTGAGTTAACCTAATGAAATGCAGAGGCTATTTGCACTAATGAATTAAATGAATCTCAACCATTGATCTCAGGTGATGTTGAGATGTAATCTCAACAATGAGTCACCTTAGAGATCAAAGTTTTGGATTCAATCAATAACTCAAACTTATAAAATGAATGCTAGGCTAAAAGAGAAGACACATTAGTGAGCACAAGATAATGAGGTAGTGAGGATCTCCATGATTGGCTGGAGGACATTCATCCAAGTGTGAGGAGTTTGAGGAGGAGTGCTAGGGATGGCAAGCGAGAAGGATCCAGATTAGCCAGCATGATCAAATTATGAGTTTTGGAGGGTTTGATTCGCTGGAATTTCCCAAAGTTTTGTTGTATTTGTATTTTTCCTCAATGGGCCATTATACCAGTAAGGAAGTCATTGTATGCAGAAGATTAATTAATAAAACAACCTATTTTAAAGCCATATATCTATGTGTGCATGTGTATGAGATTGAGGTGATTATTTTTCTTCCACTGCTTATTTTTATTTGTGTTAAAATCTCGATAATATTTTTTATTCAGTAGATCTACAACAATAATTATTTAATCAAAAAGGAATTTGTTGAGTTAGTGATTAGCCAAAAGCTGGGGTTAGAGAAATCAACACACACATAGACAACTTCAAAACAAGCACCTTCAAAGAATTTGGCACCAAAGAAATATGTCTATCTGTGTCATACACACACTTTTATGAATATATGCCTTTTACACAGATATTTGAAGGCATAAAATTCACAATTTCGAAAGAGATTTCAACATTTTCCTAAAGAAAACCTCATACCAAACCCCCAAAGATTTTGCACATGGATAGTTTCAAAAGAAGCACCTTCTAAAAATTAGGGAAAAAATAAATATGTATCTATGCATCTAATATTTTCACTTTAACAAATATTTTCTTTTTTCCATAAATATTTAACGACATAAAGTTCACAATGTGGAGAAAAATTTCAAATTTTTTCTAGGGAAAAACAAGTGGGGAAAACCGAGACACTTCCCTACAATTTGTAGATGGTATCGAATGTAAACCCAGACTAACCCACTAGGGATGGCTAGAGAGAGGCACAAAAAAGAGGCATCCAACCATGGGAAAGAACCCTAAGAACTCCTACATGAAGCTCAAAGAACTCAAACACTAGAGCTATCTGATGGAAAAAATTTTCAACTTAGACATAAGAATAGAAACATAGTTTCCGAAACAAATTAAATAGGAAAGGAATGACTTTGAAATTAAATTGTTGTAGGCATAAAATTATAATTAAAAATTATATTAAGGGATGCAACAATAGGGTAGGGAAGAGATTCTCAACTCCCTTTCACTCTAGGAAGTTCCTACCTAAAACCCAAATAGGGTTTGACAACATGTAGAGGAATGCCTGTAGGTTGTCAAGAAAATCAAGGAGCTTTCTAGTGATGGGTTGAGAGAGGCACCTAAGTCGGAACCTAAATAGGTACCCAACAATGCAAATATTCACAAAACAATGCAATTAAAAAAAAAATATTGCTTGTTAGACAATCTCCATTCCATAGTTGTATGTGTACAAAATTGTGGTAGGTGGAAATAGGTAAAGGGTTGGGTAAATGTGGCTAGAATGTTAGAAAAGTAACCAATGCTTTGTCCCCCATCCTCCAAGCATGTTAGTATCTTTAGGTATTTCCCTATCATTTGCGGTACACAATGGATGACAAGCAACATAAGTGGTGATGTCATTTACTAAAGTAAGACACTCCTAGTACTTAAGAGTGATGTTCCCAAGTAATAAGAAGTCCTAGGATTACCACAATACTGTGAGTAATTCTAAACTCTCCCTCTTCCAAATGGCACCTAAAAGCATATAAAAGTGACTAATAAAAAAATTATTTTAATTCTCTTTTTATTCCTATATAAAAAAAGGTGGTGAGTTCTTCCCAAACCTTGATGCTCACTTATTTGAGTCACACAAACGCTCATTTGATTCATTTTTCACCATCATCTCACTAGTGGCATCATATCAAGGAGTTTATAGATTAATTTGTGGACAGAAAGTTTCCAAAGGAATGGAACAACGTTTTGACACATTTCAAGTGCATTCAATTCTCAACAATCCACAAAATAAATTGTACAAAAAATTTTGATGTTCATCTTGTTATGTCTCCTCTAATTTTGACATTCAAGCATTTTCGTAGTTTTCATATATTTTATATTTGGAGTAGTGTGTGTCAAATTGATTGACCTATATGGATGTTGGGACAAGGTCAAAAAGAGCATACTCTAAAGTGACAGTGCATGCCACAAACGCAAAACATGTTCCCATAGAAAGTAATAATGTGAATGTCGTCATTGGACAATCAAGCTAACTATAGGTTGTTGAACCATGTGCAAAAGAAAGTTGACCACCATATCCTTGGGTTGCAGGGATTCACGAACAAGTTTGTTCTTAGAGGGGTGTAACTCAAATTCCTTCATCGTTGAGTTGAGTGAAGCAATTCCTAATGGAAAATGAGTAATCAGAGTTTTGACTAGATGCTTGAAAGTGTAGCTCCCTATTGAAGTGTGAAATCCATGGAGTAGGTTATCATAAGTTGGGAAGGGTGTGAACATTAAATCAAAATAGGAGTCATAAACTTATGGAGATTGATTAAGTTGAGGTCCATCCCTCCATGTCACAAGGAATTGAGAGATGATGACATAAGTTTGTGAGATTTACAATCTTAGGGCAATAAATAGGTCTCCTAGAAGGCATCATACACTACCTTATGATCTTGCTAGTAGGTTGTGCTAAGAAGTAGATCACAACAACCTAGTGAAAATATCACAATTGATACAAGTTCTTTTGGCTACAATTATCCAGCATCAACTATGCGATCTTTTTCCTAAGATGGAAATTATAAGTGAAGAGAGATTCCCAAGTTCCCTCTTATTGTAAAGGAGAGTATGATAAGAATTCTTAGTAGAGGAAACTTTGAGGTGGCCAAATATGTTGGATTGAAAAAAGCCCAAATTGTTAGGCTATGAGTAACTGATATGAACAAGGGTAACCAGTGATGTGAATACCATAGTTACCAAATTCAATATGATATGGAGAAAAACAAAGGGAATGTATAAAACTTGGTATTGGATAATTCGACACTATACATCTAATCAAACTAAAACATTATATACATTTCTCAACATTCAGATCTTAACAGGCTAATCGTAATTCCTTGCCTCATTCAAGGCCACCATAAATGGATCAAAATCATACCCACTTTCACCCCCCCTCATAAATTTTGTAAAATCCTTTTGAGAATCCTCTGTCCCTCCTTGGGGTGACCAAAACCAATGTAGGCACTGCAAAATTGAGGAAACATTAATGTTTTCTACATCGTTATTGGAGTCTCTTGTTAAAGGAAATATAATCCTAGAACCAAAGTTTCAAGGTTCTGAAGAGAACGAAATAGTTTTATAGTTCATTACAAAAACCAATGAAAAGATTAAATTTTAAAAAATTAAAATTTGGAGATCAAAAAATTTGCACAGGCCAGTAATACATGAGAAGATAATGGTACTAGACCCACAAAAAACTAAAAGTAAAATGAAAAATTAAAAGAGGTAAAGCCAAGACAAGGCATTCCCAAATAAAGTAGAGATATCATAAACAAGAAGAAAACCTTGAATAACCTAATCGATTAGCTCAAGTGGTCATAAGCCAGATGTGAGATCTCTCCCCCAAAGTTGAGGAGGTCATGAATTCGACTTTCTTGATCCCCTGACATTAGGATCCATAATTAGGGCCGATGGTTTACCCCATTTACCATCTATAGCTCATAAGGAAGTACTTAGAAGAACTTCCCGTGAATTGTTTTCCTTGGGAAAAGGAAGAAAATCCCGATTCAAAGATGGCATTTGTAAAAAAATGTGATTGTCGAATCTTTAGAACATAGTGAGGAAGACAACTAATGGTGTCAATATCTAGTAGCAAAGAGCATGTGACGGTTGTGGTTCTAGATGTTGAAAATAATACTGAGAGGGGGGGTGAATCAGTATTATCAGGATAATTATTCTTTTTCAAAACAACTGATATACGCTACTTAAATTTAATAAACCTGCGTATGTACACAGTTAGGCAGAAGAAAACCCGCGTATACAGAACATGCCTTTATTTTACTTAATCTTTCTGATGATGATTGTTAGTCAGTGATGCAGAATCCAATAACAGTATCCAGAGACAGTAAAACAGAGCAGAAAGACAATCAGACAGAAGAACACAAGATATAAGGTGGAAACCCAGTGTGGGTGAAAACCACCTGCTGCAATTCGTCTCTATCTTCCTTTTAAATTAGAAAACTTCTTTTACAATGTACTGGTGCAGTCCTTTTACCAGTACACAGGCTACAACCTGCAGAGAGCTACTACTCTCTCTTGTTCTCCAGTTTCTCCTGGAAGGGAGCAACAACCCCCTTTAGCTTTTGTACTAGCCAAGATACTAGTATGTAGGTGCTGGCCTACAGAAGGCTACAACCTTCTCTTTCTTCCAGGGACCACTTTTCATTAATTTTCAAACTGGATCCATGAACATCAAACAATCATCAAGAATCAACCAATCTCCTTTCACCAACTAGATCTGAAACAAGTAGATACTCCTCTGACAGCTGTACACAGAAAACTGTACCAGAAACAGAACCCAAAACCCAGCAGCAATAAGCAGAAACAGCCAAATCACAACTTAAAGCGTATACGCAATTTTAACAGTCTGCAACCTGCGTGCATACGCCTCTGCGTATGAAACAACCTGCGTATACGCGGCTTAACTTCACCTAAACAGCGTGTATACACACCTTCACTTCACTGAACCTGCGTATAGATCTATAAAATACAATACACTCTTCCAGATATTCAATCACTAAATAACCCAGATCATCAGTCTTATAGATCAGTCAAGCGCCACATCAAACAGATCAAAATCAACAGAGATACTATCATTAAGCTTAAAGATTATGACCCATGAATAGACCTTGTCCTTCCTTTGTGCTAAAGTCCCTCCTTCCTTCAGATCCAGATCTGCATCACCATCCAATATACCAGCTCTAGCACTTTCTTAGATCTTCAATTATAATTCAGATGATGATTTGCCACAAGATCTCCTTCCTCTTTTATAGTCCTATGCCTTCCCCAATACCATCGTCCAAAACCATAACATTTCAATACCATGAACCCAAAAACTGTGGATCGGCACAATTGACGAGACACCATGGTCCAAAACATAGGTTCAAGTTCCAAGATCTAACTGCCATGGACCAAAAGAGTGATCACCAACATATACGTGCTTTTGTAATGTATAACCCGCGTGTATACGCGCCTTTGTCTAGATGAACCTGCGTATATGTCTTATTCTACTTTCTGAGTGCCTGATCTGAGATCTGTTACCAGAGAGGGTTGCCATCAAGGACAACACCTGTGCCATAATGCCAACAGTAAAATGTAAAGATCAAAAGGAATAAGAATTACTACTGTACATGAAACTGGAGAAAAGTTGAACAATGCAGTTATGAGCTGTCTATGGCAACAGAATCCTATCTCCTTTCATATTAGAGCTTACGTTTCATAGATATGATAGGATTCTCAACATTTAAATTTGTCACCAGTACCCAATATGGCCTTCTCATACCACCATACTATATCATAGCAACCTTGGTACAAATATCATAACTAAATGTATGCTAGGTAACACCCTTGCTTATGTGGCAGTCTTCAAATGGTGGAAAAACACTCCTTAGACTCTAGAAAACGTAGCAAAGCTAACATGCATATTACTTTAAAGGTTCAGACTTTGGTTTCTATTTCCTCTTCAGGTTGTACATGTTGCAGACCTATGAAAGATAGAGTCATTCAAAGTGCAGAAATTTGGCTTTTATTTTCATTTGGAGGCCCTATTAAGTGCAACTTTTATATGACAAATAAGATAACCTGTAAGATACTGTTAGGTTCCTATACCAATAGCTTTCATCTTTCATGATTAACAGTGGAAGGACCAAATATGTTCATCATTGCAGGCTGCGAAGGTTCCATATTTTGTGTACATGTTACAAAAATTAAAAAATGAAAAGAGGGTATGCCCTAAAAGAATAATCAAAAGGCAAGAAAATCAAGTGGTCAAGAGAAAAGTGAAAATGAACCCCAAACTAAAGACCAGGAAAGTGGCCAGTCAAAATGCCACTACGAGCTTATTTGGTAGTGTCATGTTCTACAAATACTGCTGCTAATCACACTTGATGGATGGCCCAACAATCTAAGCTGGACCATGCCATGGTTAAATTGCTTGCTGCAGAATAGAGAATGTTCCCTACCCAAATAGCTCAAGATTGGCAGATGACTAGCTAGGTAGAGAAACAAAGGTGCCCAACTGCTTAATCTGGGGCCTTGGAAGAAATAAGGGTAGGTTTTAGATAGGAGGGCAGTCAAAAGAAAAAGAGGAAAATCAGGGTTTGCTAATTCAAGTGCACCCACTTTAATGAAGAAACAATGTTAGGATTACTAGGATGGGTAAGTAGTGCAAGGTTGCAGAAATGGAGAGCCATCACCAATTTTCCTATTAAGTGCAAAAACTTATGCCACTCAAGGTATTGGCCTCAAAGGCAAAGAGTGGAGGACAAGCATTGGAAGCATGTCTAACTTCCCCATTTTCCCCCAAACTTCATTTTACTAACCCTCCCAAGGGCCTTGGGATCTGCTCAGGTGTCCAGTTCCACTTCATTGCATCACAAACTACTTGATCAAGCCATGAAGTTCAAACATGAAAAGAAGCCACATTTTTTGTAAAACATCTTTTTCATCATTTCATGTATCCTCAAAATCCTAAGTTAAAGTTTTACTTAGTAGAACTTAGCTTTACCCCTTCATTCACCTCACAAAACCATATTAATCACTAATGTACTATCTAGCTCCCTAACTCCCCCCTTCCCCTAATTCTATTACAATCTATTGAAAATCTCCCAAAAATATCTATAAATACCCTCCCCCTAGCACTATAGTTATATATCCCTTCCTTGGGAAATATTAACCCCTCAAGGGTTAGCATTAACCCTCAATCATCCTAAAAACTATGGGGGTTGGCAGAAAACTATGGCTAAAAATCAAAATTCAAAGACCCCGCCCTTGCTAAAACCCTTTACCCCTTTTCCGGTTTCTAAATTGGGTTTGTAATGTTTTTTTATTTTTATTAAAGCATTAATAAACGCGAAAAACACCCAAAAACCTAAAGTTCCTACCCCAGCCCGCGCCCTATTTATTAAAATCTAATTAAATATTAGGGCGGGCCCCCAGTGTATTAACGCGTCGTCACCTTGGGATTGTCGCGCACCGCCCGATCTTCCGCCCCGCCCATCCAAAGGTGGGTGGTCGATCTTACAGCAGAATTGCCCGACCTTTTGTGTCTGGGGATGGGCGGTATTGCCGCCGTACCCCCGCCACGCGTCAGGTGCCCACATTGTTCGCTGCCCCCCCTCCAAACCGTTTACCGCCCTGGACCCCTCCGGGGAAACTGCTTACCGCCTTCCCCCCGCGCTGACGTCACGCCCCCATCAGCGTGACGTCACCCCGCCTTGCCGCCACCAAGCCTCCACGTCACCCCTGGCCACCATGTCACCCAGTCCACCCTGCCACCGTGTCACTGCCACCTGGGCACCCACGTCAGCGACCACGTCATCCATCCGTACTCGGGCCCATGATGACATTAGCATGACGTCGTCACAAAAAGGCGCCAATATTCCAAAAATTCATAAAAAGGCGTCAATTTACCATTATTTCGCATTGTTTTCTACGAACTCTGGAGCTCCTCTGCGTGCGAAATTGAACCTACAACGGTCAAAAATCAAAAGCTATCTGCCAAAGTTGCTGCCGCCTCCATTATCGACCCAACTACCTACAATTCAGCCAATTCGACTGGTGCAAACGCCTCATACGCCATTAAAACCAGGTATTTGTCGCAGGCATCCTCTCTTGTACACTATTCTCCTTGCAATCCTATTTTCCTGCTTAAACAAACTCAGCTAAAGGACCCACATTGTTAAATTCACCACTGAAATCTACTTAAAAAGCCACTGAAACCCCTGCGCGACGAAAGTCTCGAAGAAACCCGCGACCCTCTGTGAAATTCACCATTCTTCCACAAAGAACAACTAAAGAAGCTGAGCTACTGGCTAGAAGACTGAATTGACTAGTTCCCTCACCCCTGCTAAAGGAATTCTCTGCAAATAGCCAGCTAACCAGCTCAAATCCACTTTGGTTCTTCAAAATAGAGTGCCCCACAGATTCATTAAGCCTGTGACAGCCTCCTTGCACTGCCAAACTGCTCACTCCAAACAGAGATCAGTAAGCCATTCCTTAGCATTCACATCAATCTTGAAATACAGTAAGCATCTAGCTAAAAACAAGACAATGGCCACTCCAGCTGCTCTGGATGTGGTGCCTATAAATCCACCTAACAGAGAACTAGAAGCTATGCCACTTGTGGACAGTGATGCCCTCATCACAGACTTTGTGGAAGAGAGAAGCCACTTGCAAACATATTGCCAACTAAGAAACAGTCACTTGGACAACAGTGACCTCTATAGCATCTGGGAATCCAATCTGCCCACCTACTTCCTACCTTCTGTCAACATTTTTCCTGAGGTCATCCACCTATGTGCAGAGAACTATGACCAGAAACTCAGGGCTGTAAAGTCTCCATCTGGGAGCATCCTCTTTTATATAACTCCAGATTCCATCAACCAGATGCTCAACTACAAGCAGACCCAGCTGCTATACCCCTTCTCCATGAACTATTTTCTAGATGAGGGCTCCAAACTCTCTAGCACAGACATTGCTGCCATAGCCAGGAAATTCATGAAGGCAGACTGCCAACCTTCTGGGCCACCTCCTTTTTCCTATGCAGATTTCAATGACGTTGGCAAGCTACTGGTAGATATGCTGACCTCTATGCTGGGGTTCACTACAAACAAGCATGTTGATCTAACTGTGCTGGTCATGCTCTCTGCATACAGCCTTGTGAAGCCCCCTGCTATGAAATATAATTATGCCAAATACATTGCCAATAAGAAACATGATCAATTGACAAGGTTGAAGAGGGAGGCAATATTCAAATATTCCTCATACATCAATCATTTATGCTTATACTACCAAACAGATTGCTTCCAGTGCTCAATGAGGAAACTAGACTCACAGGGTGAGAGGAGATCTGTGATCTTCTGTGAATTCATTGATCAGTTTGTATATCCAGTCACATGCCTCTTAAAGAGGACACCTCCTATCAGATTGTCCAAGGATGTGTAGAAAATATTGCAGCTATCCAGAAGCTCCAAAATTGGTGATTGGTACTTGTACCAAAACCACACTGTCATCAGAATTTATGGCTGTGAGATCTGTCCCTACAGGCTCCCAAAATATGTCCCTATGAGACTATTTGCCCTGGAGTACTACAGACAGCTTATAAATTCTGATCTAACACACTTTCACAGTGCCAAGAAGAAAGCCAACCTGAATTTTAGGGACCACCTAGGCCCATTTTTCATGAACAAAAAAGATGGTTGGCAAGAAGCTGATCAAATACTAGGACAACAGCTCAAACTCAAGAGAAGCTTCTAGTGGGTCCCTTATGACCCTGAAGGTTTCATCAGTGCCAGGAGGGTCAAATATAGGCTGCTAGCCTATAAGCATTTCCCAATCCCTCAAATACAACACTTTGCTAATTAAGATGAATGGGTGCCTGAATCAATAGTAGAGGAATTGACTCAGGAAGAAATAATGGAGCAGACTGTAAAGGACTTGGAAAAAACTCTTGACTTAGACTCTTGTCAACAGGTCTTGTTCAAGCAACCAGTCCAAGCAGGTGAAGGAACCTCTACTGTTCCAGCTGCACAGGACACCCAGCAAGCTCCAACAACAACAACTACAGCAAAAGGAAAGGAGAAGATGGATGAACAACAAGAGGTAGAGACAGGGCAGCCTAGCACATCAAAGGATCAGCAATCAGAGCAGGCCCCTCATCAGCAGGCTGAACAACCTCAAAACCCAGTTTTGCAGACTCCTCTCAATGATGAGAGAGGGAAAAAGAGAGACAAAGAGGAGGTCACACCTCAACCAGGGTCATCACAACAACTAGAGTCCAAGAGGCTGAGGGTAGACCCTGAAGCAGAAGAAGGAGACATAAGTGAAGAACTGGCAGAAAGCCACAACAAAGAAAGGCAAACAAGCCAACAGACTGCTACTAGCTCATTTAAGCTAGAACAGGCCCAACAACATACCATATAGGTGTCCTCCTCAAGGCTTCAAAGAGATCAAGGCACAAAATGAGTTGATAAGGGTGCAACTCTATGAGCAATTCCTGAATACAACCCCAGCCAAAAAGCAAAGATTGATGGCTGCCTATGATCTAAAGGAAGAAAAGATGATCTTCACCCATCTGAAGCCTAAAGTCCCACATCCAAAGACCACAACAGATTACTACAGGACAAATCTGGAGGTCTTTTCCAAAGACATACACCCCATGGATCAGATTGAGCTGCACAAACAGACTGGGGAAATGGTGTATGAAACACTTGCTAACAGGGCAATGCTGGCCCATCAGCTAAAGGAAGCCTTGAAGAACACAAACAGGCAGCTTGATTTTGAAAGGCTGTCCTCCTCTGCAAAGGACAACAGAATAAAGACTCTGGAGGACATAATAGTTGATTTTGGACATGACCCAAAGGACCCAAAGGGTGTTAGAGCCCTTATGAAGAAGAAAGAGGATGATATTGCTGCACTGAGAAGACAGGAAAAATTGCCTCCTACAATTCATCCTGAAACAGCAGAGCTTGCACAAGAAAAGCAGGTGGATAATGCTATGGAGCTGCTTCTGGTTATGAACCAAAGGATACTACAAATGGAGGCAGAATTAGAGAAAGCTATGCAGGACAAGCAAGGGGAATCAACCTCCCAGCCCCCTCAAACATCAACAAATCTTGAACTTGCCCCTCCAACACAAGCAACAGTAGCCCCTCCTACTATTCCAGCACCTACTACAGCTACATCAGCAATAGGAGCAACAGTAGAAGCAACAGCAACAGCAGAATCCAGCATGGGCATGGAGGAGTTGATGAAGGCTGTTAAAGAGCTGGAAACCCAAGTCACTTAAATAAATATTGCCAAGGAAAAACTGGCCAAGCTGGAGGCCAGTTATGACAAATCAAAGATGACAGTGGCAGAAAAACAAAGAGAAATAAAGGACTTGGAGGCCAAAGTGAAAACTCTGGAAAAGGAGTTGATGCAAGGTAAAACCCTAGCAGAAATAAAGAATATTATTTGGGCCAAAATTGGCCAATCTATACAGGACTAATGGAGGTCCATTCAAGCAATTTTTGAATAGGTTGAGCTAATGGATGTAGCTCATGTGGAAATTCAGAGAGCCAGGACAGCCCTAGGAATAATGCTCGAGCAAGCCACCAAAATGATTCATTTCCTCAATAACCGCACTAGAGAGGAACTGGATGCTCTACAAATAAGCAGCAGAACAGATACAATCCTCACAGCCAAAAAGGTATTGACCTTGAGGAATTTAACTCAAACATTGGAGAGGAAATGTCAGGAGATGAAGGCAGAGATAGATGAATTTAGAGCAAAAATGGCTATACTACAGGACAAAGGACTGCCAAGCCTAGTGACTGGCACAGGACAACTGCTGTCATATAATCAGTATATGACAAGGATCAACAATTATGTTGAAAACCAGATCACAACATCCAGCAGCTCCACAGAAGAAGCAAGGCCTCCCTCTGGGCAATCTCTCTATGACAAGCTGGAAAATCTGTTCTTTATTGAACATGAAATAAATCATCTGTTCGAAGTCCCTCCAAACTTTTACAGACATACAAAGGCAGATGAAACAATGGTAAAAATGAGGAGGCATCAGCTACCCCCAGCTGATTGGTGGCAAGCAATGCTGGAGATTTTGCCCAGATAATTCCACTTTGCTTTTGCCTTTTTTGAGAAAAGTCAAAGTTTATAGGTCAGCAGACATGTTAGCAGGCAGATCAGCATACAAGTACAGTAAGCAGCCGTACAAATGACTCAGCAATGCACCCAGACAACATGTTCAATTAACGCAAAGTTAAAGGCACAGCTATAGCCTACTTTCCAGAGCCATAAAGTCAAATCTGTCTGACAGAAAAATATCAACTATCTCAGCATTAAATGCTATATCTATGTTGTCATTTACTTTTTGTAAGAGAGTTGGTGGTGCAATTTATTGCACAATAACTCTCTACTGAGATATCTTATACCCTATTTTGTATATATATCCCCTTAGATAACACATTGAGGGTCGGTTGTAGTGTAATTCTCTCTGAAGAGCTCTGTTGTATTCTAGAGACTTTTTTTTGATAATACAAATTGCTGATGGAGATTTCTGGTTCCAACGCTGTCTGAAGATGGATATGTAAAGCTCTGTTTTGTTGCAGAATTCCTGTGTCATTTGCTGAATCAATAAGTTTCTCTTACCAGTGTATGTGTTTCCTGTTTATTCCATAACTCCTATGTTTTCATAATCTTAGTAAGTAGAGAAAAAGAATAGCCAAGGATTTGTTTCAAACACCCTATGCTCAATCTCTATTTCTAAATATGTTTTCTTTTGGATTAGCCATGGATATGAATTCTTAATTGCTCATGTCTGAACTTATCCTGTCATGGTGAATACTGTTTAAGAATTCTTAACTTCTCTTAAGCAATACCTTCATGTTTCTTCATTTAGCATAGTGAAAGATTCTTAACTGCCTTTCACTCACTAATTCCATAATTTCATCAACAAATCTGATAAATTGTTTCACATATGCCTAACTTGCTCTACAACAACACTCTGTCTTCATAAATCCTCTTTCAGTAGCACACATACCTCGACTCCATTTCCCAATGGAACAAGCTGTGCTATGATCTATATCTCAGTTCTATCTGAATTCACCAACCCACCAAATTCAAACAAAACAGTGCACCATAACTAGCCTAAAACATTCATCAACAAAGCTAAACTATAAAGAGAGAGCCCTCTCTGGTTGTAGGTAGGCTAGGACCTATTTCTAAAATATTGGTCAGTGGTTACCTCGGCCATATTCCCTTTAGGAAGCAGGGAACAACCTGAGTGATAACACATACAAAGTGACCTCCACAAGGCCTATCATGACAGGCCAGAAGGACGTCAAATACTTCTCCTCACTGACACATCTCCTCAAAATTTGATTTGGGCCTAGCTTGCAGAGATTGCCCCCAATCCAAGTGAATGGGGTGATCTTTCTTATAATTATGTTCTTTTCCTTGGAGGGCAAATTTTGAAGGAAATGTGCAGCCACTAAGTATTTGGCTATGCTAGAAAACCATGGAGAGAGAATTGAAATAGAAAAATAAATTCTCATCTGATAGCTAATCATCAACCATTCCTTCCTCACCTGCTGGCAAAGCAAGTCTAGACAAAAAATCAGCAACTACATTTTCTCTGGTAGGCTTATCAATGATAGTTAGATCAAACTGTTGTAATAAAAACAACCATCTAATAATTATGGCATTCACATTAGGCTTTTTCATCAAATATTTAATAGCAACATGGTTAGAATGTACAAAGCTCTGGGAACCAGTGATGTAATGTCTAAATTTATTCATGGAATGGACAACAACTAGGAGCTCTTTTTCAATATTCAACCTCGGACATATTTTTGCTGATGAAATAAATGGCATAAGGAAAATTGTTATCTATCTAGCCTAAATCTTCATCATAGTTATCATCATGGATGTGAAAAGGAAGAGCCCAATTTGGGCCTCGGAGTATGGGTGTAGTAGTAAACTTGTCCTTTAAGGTTTCTAGGGCCTCTTGGCAACTTTCTGACCAGAAAAATTCAAAGTCCTCGGCCAATAGTCCAAACAAAGGTGAGGCTACTTTTCTAAAGTCCTTTCTGAATCTCCTATAGTATCAATATAAGCCCAAGAAAATTTTCACGTCCCTCTGCTTCTGAGGAGTAGGGACCCTCTTTATGATAGCAATTTTATTTGGGTCAACTTGTAGTCCTTCCTAGGATATTGAGTGACCTAGAATAGTCCCAGCATTCATCAAGAACTCACACTGTTGAGGACTAAGGGATAGGTTCATTTCAATGCATTTATTTAATAATTTCCCCAATTTAGAGAGAGCCTCCAGGAAATCATACCCATAGGGAGAGAAAGCATTCATATAAATTTCTAGAGAGTCATGGACTAGCTCTGTAAAGATGCTCAGAATTTCCCTCTAAAAAGTGGCAGGGGCATTACATAATCCAAAAGGAAGGACCCTATAAGAAAGGTTACCCCAAGGACAAGTGAAGGTGGTTTTATCTTGGTCCTTTGGACTGATCTGGATCTGATTGTAACCATTGAAACCATCCAGGAAAGAGAATAACATCTTTCCTACAAGACCATCGAAAAATTTATCAATAAAAGGTAGAGGGAAATGATATTTTTTGGTGGCTTTGTTTAATTCTCTGTAGTCCACACAGATCCTCCATTTTCTATTCTTCTTTGGGACTAAAACTGGAGGAGACACCCACTCACTATCTAAGATGGGGTAAATGAATCCTACATCCAACAACTTCTATATTTCTTATCTAACTATGTCTTTGAGGGCTGGGTTCATTCTCCTCTGAGGTTGGTGTATTGGCTTGCTACCTTCCTTTTTGTAAATGTGGTGAGTACACACCAAAGGGTGCACTCCCTTTATTTCTTTATAACACCAGGAAAAGGCATTCAGATGCTCTCTTAGCATGTCACATAACTCCTTTCCATGATGTGCAGAGTCAGGGGTTGATTTTCAATGTTCTAGTTGGACCAAATTCTATCATCTTGACATGAGTATGACTTGAGTCAGTTAAGCACAAATCATTCTAGGGGTTATCTTCAGCTTTCTTTACTAGCTCATCAAGAGACATGGTGTTGGGGGGCTGATTCTGGAGGGTTTGATCAATCAAGTTGTCTTCATCAGGTTGCCCCCCTCCTATAGTAGCATCTAGGGTACATATTGGGTGAGATGTAGCAGAGTAGACTTCATCTTCCTCCTCCTCTTCCAACCATAAAGGTAGGTCATGCTCTAGAGATGGTTGAGTAGGAGGGTACAAGACCAATTGTTTGGAAAAATGCCCATTTTCAATGGTCATATTCCCAAATCTGCAACTTATGTAAGCGTAAGCAATGGCTAGCCATGGCCTTCCAAGGATGAGAGGATCACCATTGAACTTGGTCTTAGGTTGGAGTACTGAGAAGTCAGCAGGGTATTCCCAAGAATCAATGGAGACCATCACATCCTCAACAACTACCTCAGGAGCTACAGTGGATCTGTCTGCAAGTTGCAAGACTACCATGGTCTTCCTTAATGATCCTTGGAGATTTAGTTTAAGCATAGTATCCTTAGTCATCACATTGATGGTAGCCCCAAGGTCAATCAAGGTATGGGGGACAATGATACCATCAATGTGAAAATCTACCACATGGCTTCCAGGGTCCACATACTTCGGGCAAATCACTCTCCCCAACATTAATTTAGGAAGTTGTCCAATGACATTAATGGTAGGGGTGTCTTTCTTTATCCTCCCATGATGTTTGAAGAATTTCTCCTTGATCTACTTGTTGTTGATGGGGGCATCCTTGATAAGGAGTGGGATTTTAAAACACAAGTATTTTAATTCACAAAGAAGTTCATTCTCTTTTGCGGTGTGCTGTCTAGGATGGATTAATCTCTGAGCAAAAGGAGGTGTATTTCCTTGAGGAACACTCTCTTCCTTTTCCTCTTCAAGCTCCTGAGGTGGAGATGGAGGTTGATTATTTGGAAGCACGCTTCTAGACCTTAGGTTTATTTCTTGAATTTCCACAACATAGGTAGGGTAGGATGTCTCTCCACTATAAACTTGTTATGTTTGCTTGTTGTTCATGTTCAAATTTGGTTGAGCAGGCATTTGAGGTTGCTTAGGTAGATCAGGGTCAAATATATGTGGCTGAGATGGAGGTGGAGGCAGTTAGGCCAGATATTTATTGTATGGGGGCCTCCACCTCTGTGGTGGTGTATTCTGCTAAGGTTTTGTGGGAGCATATGGTTGAAATGATTGATTGGCAGGTTGGGAATGGTATTGAGGTGAAAAAGACCAGGGATAAGGTGTGGACCATGAAGGATGAGTAGGATGCCACCAAGGGGGAATTAATGCATTATGGTTAGGGTTGTAATATGAATAGAACACCCCTTGCATGCCTTGCTGGTATGGTTGAGATCCTTGAGGCCTCCTTTGGGGTATATAACAGAGTTGTTTAGTCACACCTTGATGAACATCATAATTGGGTAACTATATGGACCTTAATCCACCTCCTAGCTTAGTTAAATCAACTATTCTCACAATTTATTACATATTTTGATTGTATTTTGTTTAATGAGATGAGACAAAGTGAGATATTATGCCTAGTGGACTAATGTGCATTAATTGCAGGTTTTTGAGAGAGAATCATGGAAATTTTGGCTGATTAAATATTGAAACTCGAATGAGACAAGGAGGAGAGATTGTAGGAGGTAAATCCTCCTCATTTACTCCTCACTCATTCAAATATTCCTCCATCAATCACACTAGCTCAGAGTATAAGCAACAAAGTCATGGAGATCAAAAGGCAGCCGAGCAAGTGACAATTAAAGGGATAGTCTATCTTAAGTTTGGGAGCTGAGCCTCCATATATTCAAGGAAGTCATTGGAGACTTCAGTTGTATAAATAAAGAGACCTAGATCCTCATTAGGATTCAAATTTTTGTTGTAAAAAACCTTAGTAATTTTCGAGTTCAAGACTTGTGGAAGACATTGTTATGTAATTTTCTATTTTGATAATGAGAATGAGAATTTCCTTGATCTAGCACTGAGTTGACTCGAAGGGCTGAAGCTCTTGGGTTAGGGCCCAACCCTAGAAGCAAAGGCTCCTCTTCTTGTATTTGTATGTTTAGTTGATTTCATAGTTGAATTGTCTTTAGAATTATTACATTGCAAGTAGTTGTAGATTTGATTAGTTTGCTTCCATTTGGGATTTACTTCAGCAGTAGCTTAGAAGAGATAAAGGATCATCAAAAATCTTTCAGTAGGTGGTTTTGGCCTCACTTCTTCCTTCAGGGATTATGGTTTGAGGAAAGAACTCCTATGCAGCCCCAAAAAGACAAAATTCTACTTTCTCATGGAATTTATGGTTTTTTGTACTTAGGCCAGCATTTGATCAATTTGCAAGAGTAGGATTTAGTTATCATTTCTTCTATATTCGGTCTTACATTAGATCTCATCAATGTTCCATCCTATTCTACAAGTATTCCTCATGCATGAAGTAGGAAACTAGCTCATGAAATTTTGTTTTCCTTAGATAATAGAAATTCTTCTTGTTTAAATGATTTGTGGATAGATGTCAATGTTTAATGCAGTGTGTTAAGGTCTGATAATAATAGGATTCATAATTT
The DNA here is from genome assembly GCA_000404065.3 of Pinus taeda. Taxonomy (NCBI): domain Eukaryota; kingdom Viridiplantae; phylum Streptophyta; class Pinopsida; order Pinales; family Pinaceae; genus Pinus; species Pinus taeda. The sequence continues at coordinate 26,505 of APFE030878083.1, forward strand.
TGAATTGGATATGGTTATTCTTGTAATATTGTACATACTTTTTCTTTCTGCAAAATTTTTTCCCATATTAAAATTAAAAAATGTAAAGAGGGTATGTCCTAAAAGAACAATCAAAGGAAAAAAAGAAAGAAAAGATCAAAAAAGTAAAACATATGAACCCCGCAAAAGAGATAAAAATAGATAAAGAAAGTGTGAAAATTCAAATGCCACTCTATGGTGAAGTAAAATTATAAGTGCAGACACGAACAAATTCTTCTAGCTTGATAATGGGTCTAGCCACAAAAGATACATTCTATGGAATATTTCCTTAGATTAGAATCAATCAAGAGGGCCTACCTCTTGGTCACTTATCCTACTTGATGATGTCGTTGCTTGCTTGCTCCAACAATCTCTCGCTTCCTTCATCAAGCTCTTGAAACAAGTAAACAACAACAACACACAAACATAATAATAGACAAATTGCAATTCAACCTACTTAATGAGTCAAGAAGAATTAAGACACGAATATGTAATATTACAAAACATGTAGGAAATCAATCGATAGTTGCATATATTAATATCAAAGAGAGATTACAACCATTCGTCTTGACGTCACAGTATTCCTCTGACAAGACCAGGTTCCCACACACTTCTGCTAGCACTTCATGATGGCTTCAAACAAGAATAGTTTAAATACTCTTCCCTTTAGGCTTCACTCCAAATCAACACACTTCTCCCTCACACAACTATATGGCCATGAGTAGTAATAGCTTTCTTGTCTAGTATATTTACACTTATCCAAAACTCTAAGTCTAATTTTCACAGTAGTCACTAGTTTATGCTTGGGATGAAGGGAGGTTTATATAGGAAATATGGATGGGAGATGGATCTTCTTCTTACGGGAGAAGGACTTATCCCTTGGGGTAGTTCCATCATTATAGGGGAAAGGAGCCCAAACTATCATCCTTGACGCCATCCGTCCAAACCATTTACCAGACTTTCATTACGGAGCTTCTAGAGATGGAAGCTTTAGCTCTAATTTAAAAAACATTCCATAACAGGACTGGTGCGACTGGAACACAACTCAGTCACACTGATCGATGTGGGGAATAGTGCTAATGTCTGCATATCAGTGTGGGGGAGACAAAGGTCATTAGCGCCAGTCTTTTAAATTGGGCAAAACAGAAGTTTCAAGGGAAATGGTGCAAAAGGGAAATGATCTGCTCATGAAGAGGATCATAATGGGAGTTTCTCCATGAAGACAAAGCATGTGGGGTTCATTGTAGAGGTCCTCCAGGATCAAGGAACAGGGAGTAATGGGACAATGACAAAATTCTGTGTAATAGATGCCCCCTAAACTGTGAAGGTTGAGTCAGAGTGAGGGATGAAATGCTTTATGAATCCATGTGGGGAATTGATATGTTGTTGGAAAAGCTGCAAGCAAGTACAGATACATATACATAAACTGAGATCTATATCAAATGATATATGAATCATGGCATGGATTTAGCCATTCAGAGAATGATCATGTAAATGGATCTAGGAATGGGTGCAGCCATCCGTAAAAGAGGATCATAATGAAACCAAGGTATGGTCACAACCATCCAATAATGAGAAGGATCACATATGATAACTCATGGTCTGGTCGCAGCTAGCCATCTTAAAGAGACATGCATATCATCATAAACCATGTCACACCACCTTGCAACTTGGACTTTTTGTAATCTGAGTCTAGGGTCTTGCACTCCAAAACAACCGATCAAAGTACAGATTCTAACATGCGAATAGATGTGTTGACGTTGAACATTCTAGAAAGTCACTTTATTATTGGTCAATGATGTAAACTATTAACAAGTGTGAAAAAAACCACCAATAATAAAAATGGATCTCAAGGTACTATTAGCACAATTCACAGAATGTGAATATAGGAACTAAAGTCGAACACCCGTGAAATCACTTGATTGAAAGCCAATGATGTGAACTTCATCAAGTGTGAAGAACTTTCATTTAAGGCATGCAAGCTCTAAGGTAATAAAACGGAGTCTCTCGATCGACTTCCCGGATAATAAGTTTATGTCGAAGGAAAGCGACTGTGTCAAAGGAGGGCCATAATGAATCCCACATCATCGATGCGAGACGAGAAGATGCAAAATGATTTTGGATGATACAGAGAATCAGAGGCAAGTGTAACTACAAAAGGACAACTCTTGAAAACATCAGTGACACAACTCGAAGTTTGGCAGATTTTGGAGCCATGGGATCGATGGTCATAATGATGTGGCAGAGATCAAATGGAAGGCAAAAATGAACAACCCAAACCCAGGAAGGTCAACAATGCAAAGGAGGATGTGCCAACCCAACACGAAGCAAAGAGTGTCATGTTCAAGAGTAAGCTGCCGACACAACTAGATAGATTTCCAAATCCCCCCCGGCCCCCCACCACCATTTTTAGTGAGTACCCCAATTATTTTTTAATCACAACCTTAAAGGGGATAACATATGCTTGCACTATAAGTTCATCCTTCAGATGAATCTGACCTAGTAAGTTTAATGAGCCCTAGGAAGGAGAAGCTGGTGTTTGTCATGGTGATGAATCCAATGTCATTTAATAGTTTACCGAGTCAGACAAAGAGGTAACTCAATATCTTTTTGATGTTTAGAGAGTTTGAAAAAGACACGTAAAAGAAAGCTCCACATGGTCCCTTTTTGTGCATTTTTGTCCCTCGAGCCCGAAAAGGTAGAAAACAATACTTGAGAGAACCGCTTGACCATTTCAGTGAAGGAGTACCTTTTTCGTAAATAGTGCCTCCCAGTTTGAAAAAAGGGTAAACTTAAACTGGGCACATGACGTTTCACATTTGTTAGCGAGTTCGAAATGACAAGGGTTCGACAATATTTTCACTTTTAAAGGGTTGGAAAAGAGCTGAAAGTTGATCCCCCATTTTATTCTTTTTAACGAGTCAAAAAGGGAAAAATACTTGGCGATCATTTCATATGGGTTTAACGAGTCAAGAAAAGCGCTGAAATATGACTCATTTCCATTGTCGAATATCCATCACTTGTTTCTCCACAAGTAGGGAAAAGTGTATTATCGAGTCCTTGAGGCAAAATAGGTCAAAATATTTACAAAACCTGATATTTTCATGAAAAAATGAATAAAAAGGGGAAAAGTAAATATAGTTTTACCATTTACCATTTTACCTTTGCAGTAAAGACTTTTTACCCATTTTTGCCCTAGTTTTTTCGTAGTAGATTGCGGGAGATTCGGGAGGTCAATCGACGAGCCGTCAGTTCCAGGTAATAGCCAAAGACCTGAGCTCCATTTTCATGCTATTCATTTATGCTTTTAACCATTTTTTTTTTGGATTTTTAGGGAGGTTTTTGAGAAATGTTTTCGCCCTCGGTCGATGCAATTTTCGAGCATGGGATTGTGCCAGCCAAGGGTTATTTTCACGACCATTCGCACCGACTGGTGTGTCTGTTTCTAAAACAGGTGCACCAGTGCTGTGGATAGGGAAAAAACAAGTTTTATAAATAACTGACCATTAAAATTTGATTTTTATTTGTCATAATTGATGATTGACTCAAATAAATGGCTTTTACAAGAGAGAAATTGCCGAAAATGGTGGATTGGAAGGAAAGAGAACATGAAGATGTGGACACCTAGGTAATGAATGATCCAAATTTCCTGGAGGTTTTGAGGGCTTGTGGGCTCCTCAAATTTTTCCTTACACCAAGGATGCAGGCCCAGCCCAAATTGCTTTGGTACTTAATAAGCCTTCGGGACATCAATCATGAGATTTTTGTCATTGGGGACCAGGAGCTCGAGTTGAAAACTTTAGACATTTACTTCATCACTGGGATGTCTCCCAGAGATGAGCTAGTGAATTTGTATGGGTCACATCCGGTTGGGGCAAGCATATCTTCCCTGCTTGATGTGCATTATCCCAAGGCCCTGAAATACAAAAGTGGGAAGATCAAGATTTCCAGTGTGCAGGGTTTGACACCAAGGGTGCTTCTGTTGACCATCAACAGAGTGGCGAGATCCCAGGTGAAACATGAGACTAATAAGTTGAAATTCCTTTACACTATTGACTGCACAACTCCTATGCTCTTCAACTAGGCAGAGGCCGTGCATATGAACATCAAGCGCGAGTTTTCCAAGGCCAAGGCAGGAAATCTGAAGTAATTTGGCTTTAGATAAGTACTTGTGACCTTTTTCCTTGAATGAGTGCCATTGTTCCAGTATCAGTTGAGTGAGGTTGATCCTCCTGCGCCATGTGATCTGCGGATGGCCCACTGGAGTCGTTTGATGCCTAGGATCACTGGGGGTCAGTAGATGTCCTACTGACCAACATTCTTTTCATGGCTATGACGACAAAAAATCGTTGTGGAGTGTAAGAACCTGATTTCTATTATTAGAGCCTCAATCTATTGTACACTAACAGATCTATTTTCCTGTTAATTTAAAAGTAATAAAAGGAGCTTGCTGACTTTCTCACAAAGTTTTAAACATTTAACATCTTATCATTTTATCATAAGCAACATAAATTAAGATGAGCATTCCATTGATATCAACTTAACAAGAGTAGTTCATGGAAAAATACCTGTTCCGACGGTTGATGATGATACCTTTGTCGTATAGCTCCAGCTGAACGCTCCTTCTCACCTACCCAACCGGATTTACCTCCCAGCCAACTAGGAAACAAATTCCTAGCCCAGGAAACCTCCATAGGTTCCCTAGCCCTCCGTGCCTAAGTCCAACCAGATATAGTGTGTCCTCAAGAAAAATGTGCAAAACCAGATAACAATACTTTCCTCCTCTCAAACCCAAGAAACCTCCATATGTTTCCAAGGTCTCCCCAAAATCATAACAAGTCCAAACAATCACAACCAACCCCCACAATCATAAGCAAAACCTCCCCAAAACTCCCCCCTTTTTCTCCCTTCCCCCTTCCCTTTTTATACCCTACTTCCCTTCTCCATCTCAACGACCTCTCATTAATGTCATTCACTTCTCACCCATCCCTATAGTTGACTTCTCTTCTCCCAAGTAAGCTAGGAGTACATTTCGAAATGTGAGATGAATATAAAATTGAGAATTTAATGGGAAGGATCATGTCTTCTCCCAAGTAAATCTGAAAGGTACATTTGGGAATGTGAAAACAATATATTATATATATATATTGATGATAAGATGGAGAGGACTATGTCTTCTCCCAAGTAAATGTGAAGGTACATTGGGGAATGTGAAATGTAATTACATGGAGAGGACCATGTCTTCTCCTTAATAAATGTGAGGGTACATTGGGTAATGTGAAATGAATACATATATTATGAAATAATGAGTTGGAGAGGAATATGTCTCCTCCCTAATAAATGTGAGGGAACATTGGGGAATGTGAAATGTAATTACATGGAGATGACCATGTCTTCTCCTTAATAAATGTGAGGGTACATTGGGTAATGTGAAATGAATACATACATTTTGAAATAATGGAAGGAGACCAAATTCTACCCAATATTCAATTTGAGAAGGTAAGTGGAGAATTTAAATAATGGAAATCATGAATTTTATATTAGACCTATATTTCTCAATATTTTTAGATAATGTAAACATTAACAAAATTTGTAGGATAAGATTTAAGTGGGGCATTACATGGAGGACTGGCCATACATTGACACTGATTTTCATGGAGACCCGGATATGCCTTTGCCAGATGGGGAGGACTTTGATGATGAAGATAAGAACCAAATCAAATTTTTTATTTTGATGTTTTTAAAATTGTTTTTGGTATACACATTCTTATAACATTTATGTTGTGTATGTAGATGTTGGACCAGAGCGGCCAGCCGGGATGTCCTCGATAGGCAGGCGTTATCCCCATCCTATTGATAATGTTTCCCCTTATCAGGAAGGGAGCGATAACAAGGAGGAGATTGTGAGGAAGCTCAAGGGGTTGACTCATGGTATCCCCAAGTATGCTCGGATAGGAGACATGACTCGGTGGTACCAGAGGTACATAGTGGGAGTCTCAGGTCAGATCCGCCAATTGCTGAGTCATGTCATACAAGCTGTCTCGTGCTATCATGACCACCATGCTGAGTAGTTCCTAGGTCCAATACTTACATATTTTTTGAGGCCTGCGTGCCACGGATGTACGAGGCCTGCAAGCCACTGATGTTATTATGGACATACATATTATTTTTTGGGGTTTTGAAGTATCAAACATTCACACACACACACACACACACACATATATATGTTGTATTTTCCTGTTTATTATGGTACAAATGGTTTGTCTTATCTTTTACATGTTTCGCAAATGTCTATCCAACACGTAATTAGCTAATTCATCTGTTAATGTATTCATGCGCCTAGGAATATGATGATATGTAATATAATTAAAATATCTTTCCAATAGACGGATATGGAGATACATTCATAATATTTGAGGGTTCCTGATGTTATAGACATATTTGGTCACTGCAACCCCGATCACATATGTCGATAAACCAAAGGCTCTTAAACCCCTAAAAGTGTTGTTTCACACCCTAAAGGATCATGGTCAACTGATTACATCATTTCCCAGAAGTTCCACCTGAAAAGCCACTCAGAACTGGCCAAAAATGGACCATACAGACTGCTCCAGGCTTAGGGTGCGATGCATATTGGCTGCTACACTAGCCAGGTGCGATGCATACTGAAAGAGCCTTCTGTGGGGTGTGATGGATGAGAGTAGACAAATGGCAGAGACAATTTTCTAAGTGGAAACCCAGAGAATCTTCTAGAAACTGCTCATAGGACACTTGCCTCTCTGAATTCGCCCAAGGATGAGTAAGAGATCAATGAAATCTCCAAGTGGAACCAAGAACTATCAGTGAAATGACACTAATAAAAAACCTAGAAGCCGACTCACCCCTCTACAAATATCTATAAATGGATCCCTCATCTGAGAGATCTAGGGGCTGGAATTTTGTAATTTGTACGGATGTGATGTTGGTTTCTCTTTGAGACATTGTATTGTTGGGTGATCTTGCTTTTCATGAGGTGAAGAGGTCTTTCATGCTGGGAGGATGATGCTAGATTAGAAAACTGGGTTGTAATCCTATCTTCTACTATCAATAAAGTTATTTGAGTTTTCCTCCATATACTTGTGTATTTGTGAATCTTGCTATTTGTGAATGCAATTGTATGGTTAACGTATTTCTGATTCTGCATTGTTTATGGTATTATAGATCTCTATGCTTTGATGGTGTTTTGTTGCTTTGCCTCTACAGGTATTCTCTAAAGTGGGACAAGTAGGAAAAAAGTGGCAAGCTCTATCAAGGGGGAGAGGAAACAAGCAAGGAGCCAAGCGAAAGATTCTGGTTGGCACTCTCTGCTTCTCTCTTATCTGTCATACATAAAGGAAATCACAAGTTACTTTGATTGTTTGTTTCTAAGATAGCTACTTGTCTTAGTGGGACTAGCAAAACAAAAAGACACTAGTTTTCCCAGAAACACCTGACGGAATATTGCCTGTTGAGTTGAAGGATGACAAGCTGTGAATCCAGGTTGACAACCAGTTCTTTGATGCCCAGAGTGATGGCTTCTGATAACAGTTTGATGACCACACTGTATTCAATAATTTTGTTGGTTGTACGACCTAGGAAGATACCTTGAAGGTCAATCAACTCAACATTAGTGTTGTAGATAGCCCATGCTGCGGATGATAGGTTTTGATTACTTCAGTAGGCACCATCAGCGAAACTAACATGAGGAGCTTCAGACATTTGCAAAGCAAAAAAAGCATAGTAGACATGAGGACCATTTGAAAACTTTCACACAAAACTGTGTTGTACAGAAATGAATCACACACTAATGTACATAAGTAACCATGCAAGATGACCTGAGCATAGTAATTTTTGAGGTAAAGCTTGTTTTGGGGCTTGTCGAGAGTATTTCCTTCATAATCAATAACTTCGTAGGCTCCTTTCTACAAAACATGTTTTACAATATAGGGCCTGTGCCACATAGGTTCGGATTTGCCTGCTCCCAGCTTATCATTAGCTTGGTTGTATAGCAGGACCAAATCACCCTCATAGAAAGCATGAGGGGAGACAGACTAGTCGAAATGGGATTTGACCCATTTCTTTTGTGCTTCAATGACCAAGGTAGCAAGATGGCGAGTCTCGTCCAGTCGTTCAAAATATAAGAGGCGTTCCTCTTGAGGTGATGTTTCAGGGAGGAGTTCAACAACTAACGTAAGTGAAGGAATCTCACATTCAATCAGAAATGTTGTTTCCAGACCATAGACCAAATGGAATGGTGTGAAACCAATGGTGTCTTTGGTTGAAGTTCGGTAGGCCCACAGAACTAAAAAAAGAATGAGATGCCAATTTGGCTTGTGCATCCCAATAGTACGCTGAAGCATGGTAGCCAAAAATTTGTTCATGGCTTCAACTTGGTTGTTGGCCTGAGGGTAATATGGGGTTGAGCCATCATGGCGCAAGCCTAATGCGGATGTCAGTTCAGCCATCATGTAATCTCTAAAATGGGAGCCATGATTTGTGACAATGGCTTGGGGCATGCTGAACCTAGAAATAACATGGTTAAAAAGGAATTGAGTCATTGTTTTACCATCTACCGAATATGTAGGCATCACTTCAGCCCATTTGGTGAAGTAATCCACAACAACGATAATGTAGCCATGCCCCCCGGCCAAACGAGGGTTACATGTCATATAATCAATGCCCCATTTTGCAAAGGGACCAATGGTAATGATAGGGTGTGGGTGAGCGAGCGGGGCGCACATCTTGTGTTGGTAGATTTGGCATTCGTGACACTTGTGGACAACAAGAATGTAGTCTTTGAAGATGGATGGCCAGAACTAACCAGTGCGAAGGATTTTATGAGCTATAGCATAACTAGAAATATTACCACCACATACCTCGGAGTGGTAATCATTGATAAATCTTTCAACTTCCTCAAATGTGAGGCTTTAGTGAAGAATAGAATCGACACCGACACGTTATAAAGTATCACCAATAATGTAGTAGGGTTGAGAAGGATGTCGAATCCTTCGACGATCATCTTTGGTTAACACGGACCGAAACGTGGAGGTTTGGAGATACACAATGATATCACTGTACCATGGATCAAGGGTGCTAATTAGAAAAAGGGTCTCATCTAGGAGTTGTTCATCTGCACCAGCAAGGAGAGCTTTGGAGGGAAGAGAACAAATCAATTCCGCGAAAAAAAGTGACTTCTTAGATTTGGCTGTAGTGAGGACCAAATCAAATTCTTATAGGATAACAATCCATTTAGAATACTTTCCCCCCAGCAACTAATGAATTAGGATGTAGGTCATGGGGTTGCATTTAGAAATCACTGTAGATGTTCATAAGAGAATATAATGCAGAAAATGTTGAACAGCCTAGACGGTGGCCAAAGCCAACTTCTCGACATGTGCATAACATGTTTCAGTATCGAGGAGATTTTGATTCAAGTATTAGACCATATGCTCAGCATCTTCATCGTCGTCTTGAACCAACACCATAGCTATGGTGCTAGGGGCTACGGCTAGGTAAAGGAAGTAATCTCGATAATAGTTTGGTGGATGCAAAAAAGGAGAATTTATGAGAACATCCTTAAGATCATCAAAATATTTTTGGGCTATCTCATCCCATGCAAAGGGTGTTCCTTGTTTAAGCAACCAAGTAAATCTTGTAGCTAGCCCATCGTAGTTGGATATAAAATGACGAAGAAAATTGGCCTTTCGTTGGAGGCTTTGGAGTCGGTACAGTGAAGATGAAGGGCATAAGTTTACAATGGCTTCGACTTTTAGTAGATCCAGGAAAATCCAGTCCTTGGAAATGATGAAGCTGAGGAGTCATCTTGATTCCATGTAGAAAACACATTTGTGTGGATTTAACTAGATGTTATAATGTCGTTTACGAGAATGGTCAGGAAGGTCATCCAAGTAAGGTTGGACAATGTTGCGAATATCATGAAACGCATAGGACATTGCTTGCTGAAATGTGGCCCCGACCTTTTTTAGGCCGAAAGGGAGCTTCTTATATGCAAACGTATCTTATGGGTAGATGAAGGCTATCTTCTCTTGGTCAGCCGATGTGATATTGATCTGGTTGTAACTAGAAAAACCATCCATAAAGGAAAATATGTCGCTCCCGACACATTCATCAATGAAAGGAGTAGGATAGTTGTCTTTAGGAGAAGCACTATTAAGATCTCGATAATCCATGCAAATGCGGATAGTGCATTGTTTTTTATTCACTGGGACGATATTGGACACACAGTCTATAAGGGGAATCAGATAAATGAATCAAACTTTGAGAATCTTTTCGACATCGCCCTTAATAGCAGCGGCCTTTCTGGGGTGCACCGGATGAAGCCATTGGCAAACAGGTTTCACATTCAGATATGTTGGCATTTCATGCACCATGATGTTGGGATCAATTCCAAGCATTTCTTCGTAAGACCACACAAACACATCACATAATTCCCGAAAAATATGAGTATATGCCTTGATCCCATTTGGAGAACAAGATACCTCGATATGAACGTGTTCAACGACATCGGGTTTGATATAAATGTCAATCAACATCGTTTGGGTAATAGTACCCAAATTTCCTTCCAACCATACTTCATGAGTGATAGTCGGTGGTGGAAATGGAGAAGAAGACTCTTCAAAAGAGATAGACATGACAGCTGGGCGAGGTAGGAATGAGGAGCGATGATGAGTATCGATCCATGGCGGCTCCTCAAGAGACATGATTTCCATGATACCTTCATCAATGAGGAAGGTCTCAGCTAAGGGATCAGATGATTCCAAAATTCCAAGCCAGGGGGATTGAAAATACATATCGAGAGAGTTCTTCGAGATATGAGAATCAGAGGATGCAGAGTTAGCAACCGAAACAATTTCCACGTAATTGACTTCGACGGGACTAAGTGGCATGATGTCTCCCCAAGCATCAACTAGATCTAGCTTAGGTATGACCCAGGGATCAGATTTGACTGAGATCATGTTGAGGGAGGAAACATGAGGAGGTGGAGTGGAAAAATCCCAATTAAGGCAGAATCTTTGAAGAAACCTGCCCCCACACTCTTAAAGGGAGCACCAGAGTGGTTGACATAAGGAATGTTGCCATCAGACGAGGAAGAGGCAAAGAAAGATAGTTGACCAAGGGTGAAAATCCTCCCTTGATGGGGAAAATGGATCACACAAAACAAAGAGGAGGCCATGGCATGCATGGCATTGGTTCAACTTTGACCGAGTAGAAGATTATAATTGAGATTGGCATCAACAATATCTACTTCGACTTACACTGTCTTGCCTTCCAGGGTGATGGAAAGGTTGGGTAAAACACCAAAGGGTCACAAATCGTGCCCATTGAAATCTTCCAATGTGTTCGGAGACTGGTTCAGTGTAGGGGAACCAATAGCCTTCTAGCATGTAGTTGACATGATTCAGGTAGAAGCACCTTCATCAATGACAGTGCGGTGGATGGTCTTTTCATTAATGATTACCTAAATAAGAAAGGGAATATGATGAGGGAGTCTTGGAACATGGTTCTGTAGATCGAAATAGATCAAATTAGAATCGGTGGGATTAATGCCCCTGATAGCTGACAACAAAGATTTCTGTTGTGATGGGCAGCTTTGGAGTACCTTGAGAGCCGACATAACTAACAATGCCTAAGCCAAATCTTCAACAATATTGTAATGTTGAGCGGCTTGGGCATTGGGATTGTATGAGGATTTTCGTAGCACACCTCAAGAGGGTGGTCATGGAGCGGAATCAGGGTTAGGGCGCTCAATTTGCAAAGGGCCAAAAGTTGGGGTAGAAGAAGAAGGTGTAACTTCTTTTTCTTTCCCTTCTGTGGGAGCTGGAGTTTGATAATCTTTTGATCGGGTAGCCACATTAATGGGCATGCTCATCATGAACACTTAAGATCCAGAGGAAGCAGATCGGGGTTGGTCTACCATCTGAGTCTGCTGATATGGAAAAGGCTCTTCGAGGACATCAGGGTTCCCTTTGAGAAACCGACTAACTTCGAATCTTCATGGAAAATCCTTAGTATAGTGATCCTCCTTGCAAATGAGGCAAGGATACTTAGGTTTCCATTGCGATGATTCGCTGGTAGACAATTTGGGAGGACCCTGTTTCGGGGCATCGGCTTTAGCTTTGCGTTTGCCTTTCTTTTTTCGTTTCAAGGATTTGTCCACTGTGGTATATTGGAAAATGTTGACCTTTGAGGTTTTACCAGGGCCTGAAGGGTTTTGAGATGAACCCTTGGGAGCAGTATTCAATACTGACTTCTATTTGGAAGAAGTTTTGACAGGGGCCTGGGATACTGAACCAATAACTCCATTAACGGGAGAAACAATGGGTGACTTCGATGTCGCGGGATCATATGATGGTCGTGGAGCATTGGGTAATAATTCGTATAAGGTGCCAGATTGAGAGTAGACCAGGTCCAAGTACTGGGCACGAGCGATGGCTTACTCTTCAGTGACACATCCACCCATAGCTATATCGTGAGAAATTCGGGCTAAGAATGATTTGGTAAACCATTCGGTGAGCAACTAATCAGCTATTTCGAACTTGATCAGTCAACTTCTACGTCTCCATTCATGGATATGATCAGAGATGTGCATCACAGTGTCTTGCTTAAGTGATGTGAGCAGATAGGTACCCATTTAGTAATGAACCAACAGTTGAAAATGCGTGAGAAAGACCATGGCTAATGAACTGAAGTCATGAAAAGTACTTTGAGGTAGCTCGATGTAACATTTTGCTGCGGCACACATGAGGGTTCGTTGGAAAAGATTAAGATGAATGGAATCATTCACGTATGAGTTCAATGAGCACCAGAGGTGATATGTCATCACGTGGGCTTAAGGATCTTCTTTAGCTTTTCCATCGAACTTTGGGAAATCACTTGGTATCTTGGATGGCACCAGAGGCCAATACGGTGAATGAAGAATCAGATCATTCATGAGACGTGATATATCCAACAACTCAAGTGTAGCCAAGAAAGGTAATTGAGTGTTAAAAGGAATGGGAGGTCGATAGGTGGGCCCATAAGGAGGAGCCCATCCCTGCTGGTAAGGATTTTGACCCCACAGTGGGGGATTTTAGCCATATGGCATCTGAGGCTTCCCCCATTGCGGATTACCTTGACTAAAGGGAGGATTCAGACCTTGAATACCTTGAAACTATCCATGCATAGGTTGCTGATAGGCAACATATGGGTTAAAAGGTTGTTGAGCCTATTAACCTTAGACATATGGGTATGGGACCTGTTGTCCTAGAACATAGGGTTATTGGGCCTGTTGTCCCTGAACATAAGGGTTCCAAACTTGTAGTCCTTGGGCATAAGGTTGATATGCTTGTTTCCCTTGGACGTAGGGGTTTTATACCTTGTGCACTTGGCCGGTAGGATTCTAAACCTATTGGCCCTGGAAAAGAGGATTCTGCACTTGCTGCTGCAGGACTTGACCTTGAACCTATCCCTGCAAGGGTTTCCCTTGTTGATAGATATACAAGGGTTGCTATTACCCAGGTTGGTTTTGCTAACCTTATGGTTGCAAAAGTTGTCCCTGGGTTTCCAGAGGTTGGCTCTGTGAGGGTATTGGTTGAGAGGTATGCAAAGCATATTGTATCTGCTGCTGCACGGCCTGTTGCAACTGTTAGAAGGACTGACCTTGCAGTTGTTGCAGGTGACCTTATTGTGGGATAATATTCCCTTGCTATTGCGTGGAAAGTCCTTGCTGCAAGGGTAATTAAATAATGCCCTAGAAATGACTGAACTAAACCTGGCCGTAACCAGACAGGATGGTGTAAGGTTTATTAACCAATCCTTTAGAACTGTATGGAATGTAAGGATTTTGGTAATTGAATTGAGCCCCATAGGGCTGCTGATACTGAACATTGTTCGATCCAGATAGGCCACCAGGATTTTGAACCTGTTGGTACTAGACATTGCTTGATCCAGTAGGGTCAGCAGGGTTGTAAATAATACTAGAAGAGCGCTGGATTATACCAAGCATATGAGCTACTCACATTAGTGGCACCTGATGCCATAGAGGCATTCAGATTCATTCCCCCCAAGCAGTGGCACAATTTGGCCATTGACTAACGGGACATAAGAATTGGCAGAGACAATCTTTGAAACCGCCAGTTGCGATTGGTGTGTAACTGGGATTGATGGTACAAGAGTGTTTGGGACGATGGGTTGCACCAGGACTGAAGTAACAACTAGTCGGAAGGTCGTGCTCATGACGAATGGACCTGGAATAGGCCTGGTGCCTAACACCCAAACAAAATTATGGTAGAGTGATGAGGCACTAGGTGTGCCTGAAACTAAGTGCCCTAAAGACACATAGCTAGGTGGCAAGCTGGCGAGAATACCCTCTAAATAAGGGAAACCATTGGGAGGAAACTGCAACTACAATTCTTCTCCCTCAATAGTGTGTGGAGTTGAGACTTCAAACTCATTCAGAGAAGTGACTGGAGCACCGCCTTCTGGTTCCATGTCTAGAAACAAAGGATGACGAACAACCTAACGTGTACTAGGGGATAGTTCCAAAGGAACACCCGGTTGTTCGTACGGACTGTAAGGGCGCTGTGGTGATATCTCAACAATGTCAAATAGAGGGTTCAAAGGATAGATAACCAGTCAAAGCTGACCCTCAATGGTCGGCGAGTTCTTTGGAGATCAAACATGATTATCCAGAGATTCCGGGTCAAGACTAGCAGATGACCCTGAATCGAAAGTAGGCGGAGGATAGGATGATAATGGTTGAATACTAAAAACAATTGTGAGTTCAACATTTTGGCCCTCAAATGGCTCTGATAACTCAGGAAGTGGCTCCTTGGACAATCTTTCAGAAGGAGAAGAGGAAGAGGAAATTGGTGAACCAGATGGTTCAGCCACAATGACCTTGTCTTCGCTGACAGAACAAATAACTTCAAGGCTTTAAAATGTCCTTTTAAGGGAACTCATGATTTGGTCAAAAATCTAATAGGATGTTTTGGATCATGGGAAATCAATTATTTAAGACGCATAAATGACTGATGTTCTTTCATTTTTTAAGAGTCGAGAAAGAAAAAAAGATGACTCTATTGCTTTCGATTGGAAACGAGCTCGAAAGGACAAGCGCTCAGATGATATTTTAAGTTTAATGAGTCAAAAAGATAAAATTACTACTCTGGATGATCTAGGAAAACAAGATCACTAGGTAACTGTGAACTACAAAATACCTCCTAGCGAACCAAGAAGTACGAGCAGGCAATCCCCCGAATGCTGTGTTCGGTGTATCACGTTCGTAGAGCGGCCGACTCGGCTTCCTAAGGATAAAATGGTTGAATCCTAGTGGGGTCTCCCATTATATACATGATGGTATGGGGAGCACAATTCCATGCTACCACTGTCTAATGCCGAAGATAACGACAACTGCTAGGTTTACAGATGCTGGAACATGTCTCTAGCCTAGACCTTCTAGATATGATCATTAATGTCAAATGCACCTTAGGTTAATTGAATTCATTTTAGAGTTGATCTTAAGTTAAGTTTTAGTTTTCAGGTCTTATCGATGCTACTCGAAAAACCAAAAATGAAACTAAATGGGACAAGACCCTTTCAATTCGATGAAATGCCTACACTAGAGAGGGTAGAAACTACTAAATCAAATGCAAACAATCAAGCAACTAAAAATGAAATGATTTTTCACTACTTCACTTTTTCGAAAAATAAACTAATGAAAAATGCATTCCAATTCCTAATTTCCTGAAAAGCACTTATCTATTAATCCTTTCGAAATGAAAAAAATTGTCTTCCTTCTCAAATGCTGATGCAATTCTAGTTTTTAAGAGATGCAAATCATAATGAAGCAACAAGCTAGAATTTCATATTTTCTTATGAAACAACAAAACAAACTTTCACATACAATCTTTCAATGAATTTTTTTTCGAGACTATGAGCTCTTCAAGAAGATGAAAACATGAAAAGAGAAGTTCATTCAGACACCGACTTTGCGAAACATAAGACCGACAAGGTAATCTATGCTGGGAAAAGACGTTCAAACTAGTAAACAAAACTTTTTCAAACTTGTGTAAAAAAAGGTCAAAGTCATAAGAGGGACCAAAAACAAACGCAAGGAGAAAACACACCCGCAACGGGACTCGATGATTCCACAAGTTTCTGAATGGACGACTAGCTAGATGTCCTAGTGTCGTTGGCCACTCAATGACTCGATCAATTAAACAACAAGATGACAAGACTACAAGCAATAAAAACCAAACGAAAAGTAGCTTTCTAATCAGGGAGAAAACAGTGAAAAAGGCTCATAGGGTCAAAAGCACAAGAGTAGAACACACTGGCCTAGATTGGGGTCTAGCCCTAATCTTCACTTATAGGGATCGACGCGACTGCCTAACTAACAACAAGCGCCAGAGGCTGGTCTGCGTGACTCTTCCTCTACAATTCATTCTGATTGACGTGACTGTCAGCCGATTAAACGCGCCATCTGAGGGAACTAAGGAATATTTTTTTTTTTTTAAACAAGGACTAGATCTGCTACTATGTATTTTAGACTTAAGCTAGTAAGTAGGAGAAAAGCAACAGAACAAAGGGAAAATGTGAAACTAGAAAAGTTCTCACGAAATCATGAAATACAAAACAAAAAAAAGGATGGGATCTCCCCAGCAAACTCACCAATTTGTGGTGAAGGAAAATTATAAGTGCGGACACGAACGAATTCCTCTAGCCTGATAATGGGTCTAGCCAAAATAGGTAATTCTATGGAAGATTTCCTTTGATTAGAATCAATCAAGAGGGCCTACCTCTTGGTCACTTATCCTGATTGATGATGTCCTCACTTGATCACTCCAACAATCTCTGGCTTCCTTCTTCAAGCTCCTGAAACAAGTAAACAACAACACACAAAAATAATAATAGACAAATTGCAATTCAACCTACTTAATGAGTCAAGAAGCATTAAGACACGAATATGTAATATTACAAAACATGTAGGAAATCAATTGATAGTTGCATATATTAATATCAAAGAGAGATTACAACCATTCGTCTTGACGTCGCAGTCTTCCTCTGACAAGACCAGGTTCCCACACACTTCTGCTAACACTTCATGATGGCTTCAAAAAATAATAGTTTAAAGACTCTTCCCTTTAAGCTTCAGTCCAACCAACATATTTCTCCCTCACACAACTAGATGGCGGCAACTAGTAATAGCTTGCTTGTCTAGTATATTTACACTTAGCCAAAACTGTAAGTCTGATTTTCACACTAGTCACTAGTTTGTGCTTGGGAAGAAGGGAGGTTTATATAGGAAAGATGGATGGGAGATGGATCCTCTTCTCATGGGAGAAGGACTTATCCCTTGGGGTAGTTCCATCATTATAGGGGAAAGGAGCCCAAACTGTCATCCTCGACCCCATTTTGCCAAACCATTTACCAAACTTCCATTACGGAGCTTCTAGAGATGGAAGCTTCAGCTCTAATATAAAAAACTTTCCATAACAAGACCGACGCGACTGGAGCACATCTCAATCACACCGATCGGCATGGGGAAAAGTGCTAATCTCTGCACATTGGCATGGGGGAGACAAAGGTCATTAGCGCCGGTCTCGTAAATTGGGCAAAATCAAAGTTTCAGGGGAAATGGTGCAAAAGGGAAATGATCTGCTCATGAAGACCAACATAATGGGAGTTTCTCCATGAAGAAAAAACATTCAGGGTTCACTATAGAGGTCCTCCAAGATCAAGGAATGGGGAGTACATGGACGGTGACAAAATGTTGTGTAACACACTCCTTTTACTTTACTTTACAAAATAATATTGTGTGTAGCTTGTCAAAAATGCCACCATCCATGATGGTCAAAAAGTTTAATCTTGATTCATTCATGCTTTAAATTTTATGTTGATAGATAGAGAATAAAGGTCTAGCCAAATTGTCTAATCTTGGTAGATCAATAGTTAGGTAGAGAAGAATAATGAGCTCATCATTTTAATTTGAGCCATTGGAAGTTATAAGGTTAGAATTAGATAGTTTTCTTATCAAAAGAAAAAGAAATAAAGGGTCAGCAAGCTCAAATGCACCCAACAAATGAAGAGAAGATGCTAGGCTAGATAAAGGGTATGAAGAAGAAGTTTTGCAAATGCACAAGGTTGCTAAGTCAAAAGCACATTCATCATGCTTAATCTTGTATTTCATGTGCAGGAGGAATTGTGAAAGAAAAATGACATTCACTAAATGCTTATTTACTAATTCTCCCTCATTTCACTAGACCCCCACATACTTGCTTTTTTAATTTCCCCTCATTATCCCTCATTACTTGTAAAAAACCCTTTTCCCTTCATTTTGACATTTCCCCCCTTGGTTTCACACATTTCCCTAAACATTACCCTTCAAAAATCATTCCCCCTTCCCAAAAACCCCTTTCCCTAGTTTGAAACCCATGCCCATTACAAATATTAGATTCCCCCTTATTAATTTCCCTTTTCCCCTTAAAAACCCACTAAACCCCTTTAACCTAAGTTATTTCCTAAGTTCCACTTTATAATTCCCCACGTCATAATTCCCCAACACCCTTTTAACTCAGCAAACCTTGGTGTATAGTTAAAAACTCCGCCATATGAACCCATGGTCCCACCTTTATTAACCCGCTACTTATATTAAAAACACATCATTATCTATTAATTAATTAAAATTCATTGTAATTAAACCCTGGGCCCCACCAATCACTTTCCAACTCCGTCCGTGCAACATCACCGCACGATATCCCTCTAATTTCCCACCTCCAGATCCAACGGTGCATAGCCATATCATGTGGATTCATCATTTGACAGTCAACGGCCCGAGGGCATGTGAGATTTGCAGTCTTGGCCGAGCACTATTTGGCTACGTGGTGACACCAGGTTATATCACGTGCTCGTGAAAAATACTGCCCTCCATCCAAAAGCGTTGTGATATCACTGAAAACCACGTGCCCCCAAAACAAAAATTGCCCACTGTTCATTCAATAAATCTTGCGCCAAAATGTAACCGTTATTTGTTAAAAGGCCGGAAAAGCCCCAATTTTCTCTTTTTGCTTGTTTTCACTACAAACCTCTATTAACCGATTCAGACAGCTCGAACCTCTGTGCAACCAATTTGACCACCTTTTACCACCCGAAGACGTTGTAGACTCCAAATTGAAGCAACAAATAGCCAACTGAAGCCTCAGTAACCTCTGCTGCTACCACATAACCCTGTTTGCGCACCAAATCATCATTCTCCAAGTATTCTTTAAAAGAACTAGAATGAAACTATGATTCAATCTGTGCACATTGATTATTAAGAGATTAATTAAGTAAATTAATTAAAAAACCTTGCTAAATTAAAGAGAAACCTACTGTGCATCCAAGCCCCTTTTTACAGATTGAAATTACCCTCCCACTGTTCCAGACCTTTTAACCTTATTCCTAAAGCCACAGAAAGAGTAATTTAGTTGAATAAAGCAAATTATGGCTTCCCAAACCTCTCTGGATGTAATACCTTTGCAAACCCCTCGCCTATACATTGACCACCTTCCATTAGCCGACAAAGAATTTCAAATCAAGGGCACTGCTTCCCCTACCTACCTACTGAAACTCCACTGTTGGAGTAAAAACAAGTTTTGAACCAGAATGATGAAATTCACCTATGGGAGTCCAATTTTCCCAAGTACTTGTTCCCAAAAGTACACCTATTCCCAGAAATCATCCACTTCTACCAAGCTTGTTATGTTCCCAGTCAAAGAGCCATAGTCACCCCTGACCAATAGGGTTTATTCACTATTACAACATAATCAATAAATCAAATGCTACAGATCCAGCTAGGCCCAAATGAGACCCCACTTTCCATTGAAGGTTTACTTGAACTCTATATAAAGCTAGACCTTCCAAATAAGGCTAAGATTTTTCAAACTTTCATCATAGAGGATTCTCATACTCCAACACATAGTCCTCCATATGCTGCCACCTTTTTTTCTGAGAGAGGCAGACAAATGATAACCATGCTCTCTCTCATTCTAGGGTACATCACAGATGTACATGTGGATGAGGTTGTCCTTGCTTTCCTTTCTATATTTTTCCCAGGCAAGCCTCCTACTACAATTTACAACTATGCTAAGTTCATATCAGATATAATCCATGAAGAATTTATCAGATTACCAAATGAGAGAGTATTTAAATACTCTTCAGTTTTGTTTCACATGTTCATGTATTATTAGTCAGACAAATTTCCAGTCAGCATCCAAAAGTTAGACACCAAAGGAAATCCAAGATTTGTCATCTTTTGGACACCCTTAATCCAGAGATATTCCACTGTTTTTTCTTATAAAGACTTCATTGATTCATTTGTCCATCCAGTTATGAACATGGTAATCAATAGCTATCAACCTAGGATTAGTCAAGAGATTAAAAGAGTTTTACAGTTGGCCAAGAACAGTAGAGTGAGAGACTAGTATCTATACCAAGACCACACAGAAATTAGAATATATGAATGCCAACTCACTCGCTACAAGTTTCCCAAATACCTCTACATGAGGATATTTGCATTAGAGTATTTCAGACAAATCATAAACTTTGATGAAGTTAATTTTCCGTCCGCTAGGAAGAAAACCCATTTTAAAATGAAAAACCAATTGGGCCCTTTTATTTGTAATAATACGGAAGCTGGACCAGAGGCAGATAAAATTTTACAGTAGATGAACTTCAAGAGCATTTTTATGTGGCAACATGACCCTCATGGAGTCATAAATAAACTAAGGCTCAAATTCAAATTGATTCCTTTCATACATGATCCTAGGCCAGACATTGAGAGATTTTCCAACCAGTCAGAATGGTTGGAAAACACTTTGATAGATATGGAGAATACTTTGATACATGTGGAAAAGCAAATTGATACTATTTCCTTTCTATAGGTTTCACCCCTAGAAGAACAGATGAATATTCCTCCTATTTTGCAGACTCTAGTCAATGAAGACAAAAATGCAAAAAGAACCAGGGAAGAAGGTTCTAGCTCAACAATGGACACTATAGATGACCAATTTGAGATCAATTACAGGAAGAGGCCCAATCTTAATCCTATAACTGAACAAGAAGACACCATTGACACAATGGAAATCACTAACACTGAAACAATGGTTGGAAGGAGTAAAGACCCAACAGCTTCAGAAGAAACACATCATCCTTCTACTTCAAACACTCAACTTATTGAGAAACAACTCAACATTGAAGTCTCTTGATCCAGCAAGCTAGCCGATAAGGAGAAAGATATAAAGGAGAAGTACAAAGAAATTAAGTTTATAAATGAGGCATTAAAGGTTGAGACTTATGCCCAATACTTTAAGCAAACACTTGCAAATAAAAATAGATTAATGTTAGCCTTTGACATTAAGACATGTAAAATGCAAATAACATTAGTGCAACCTACAATCCAGTAGCCAAGATCATCAGTAGACTACAAGAAAATATATTTTGAATTTTTGGCTAGGGATGTTCACCCTATTGACAAAATTGAGTTCCATAAGCAAGCAGGTGAGATGATTTATTCCACCATGAAAAATAAAGCAATGACTGTGCACAAACTCCAAAACTCACTGGATAATATCACATCATAGTATAAGTTAGAAAAGGCATCCTCACAAGACAAAGAAAATAGGATCAAGTCACTAGAAGACTTGGTGATTGAGCTTGGGTATAATCCCAGTGATGTCAAGGCTATAGAGAAATTGATAAAGAAGAAAAATGAGGATATTGTTGGTTTAAATAAATAATTAAAGCTGCCTCATTCAAAGCATCCACAAACCAATGAGGTCCTTGAAAGCCAAACTCAACAAGAGGAGATGATGGATCTCGTTCTTCAATTAAATGATCAATTGAAAGAAATGGAGAAGGAGTTGGACAACTTAATACAGCTAAAACATGCCAGCCTTGAGACAACCACTACCATTTCCATTCCCATAGTGACTACAACAGTTCCATTGCCCCCCCACAGCTCCACTGGCTACAACACATCCAACTACAACAACATATACATCAACAATAGGTTCAACAACAGTAGCAACTCAACCAAGTGATGAGGCAAGCAAACTGGTCAAAGCAATGGAGGACATGTCCATTCAGACCACAAAGATAAATAGACTTAAAGAACAAATGACAAGTCTTGAGGATGAAAATAAACTGGCACAAATTATGCACAAAAATGAAGTTCAGAAGTCAACCAGGTTGACTGAGAGGATAAAGAACCTAGAGAAAGAGTTAACATTGAAGGAGCCACTTTCCCAAGCTAAAGAATAGTTATGAGCCAATATCATTGACTCTGTCAATGATATTTGGCCATCTATACAAGTCATCTTTAAACAAAATGATTTAGTCAGAGAGGACACATAAGAAATTCAGAGATTTAAGGCTGAACTTGGAGACATGCCAGAAGAAGCCACTAGGATAATCCAATTCCTTAACTCTAAAAATAAATATGAATTGCAAGAGCTGGACATAGCTGATAGGACTGGCACCATACTAGAGGTAAAGAAAGTGCTTGCTAAAAGGAACTTAACGATGGACCTTGAGGACAAATGTCAAACCATGGAGCTGGCTATAGACAGGTTCATGGTTAAGTTTGATGCTTTGAGGCAGAAAGGTTTGCCAAATCCCTAGGTGATAAATGACAGACTGGTGCCACATGAAGCCTACAACAGGAAGATCAGAGAAGTGGCAAGATATCAAGCCAATAACTCTTTCTATTAAAGGGATTCCTACAAGAAAGGTTCTGTACCAGAAATTTGAGAACCTGTTTTACCTCCAGCATGAGGTAAAACACCTTTTTGTGAACAAAACCACCTTTGCAAAGTACACAGAAGAAGATGAAATTTACAGAAAAATGGAAAATATCAAATTACCAGATGTAGAGACCCGGGAGAAATTAAATGAGTTATTGTAAAATGCAAAAGTAAAAGTGAAAACAGAGTAGTAAAAGAAAATAAAGAGGCCAACTTAGATGAAAGAGTATCAGGTGAAAGAGTATCATTTAAAATGGCAAAGTAAAAAGAACAATCAACATGGAAGACCAACAATAAATGAGAATAAACAACAAAATATCAAAGAATAAGATAACACAACCTAATAAACAGGGACAGATTGAAGCAGTTGAATATCTATCTCTATCTTCTTGCATGAAGATATTTATTTTTTATAGATTCATTCCCAAGGAAATTTGGCATATTTTGTAAACTATTTTGTATAAATACTTCATAATTCAAAGTATAGGTTGTGGATTGCTAGAGATTTCTATAGTTGTATTGATATGTAACCTGAGGGTTCATTATACCAACTTTTCAATTCAGAAGACTAGAGTGAGTAATAAAGAGATTGCATTATAGGATTCATGTGTTGAGCTACTTCAGTGAAGCATTTTATTTTTGTCAAATTGTTATTTTCTTAAGTGTTTCACAAACTTGCATGTTATCTAAATTGAATGAATTAATTGGAATTATATTACAAAATTGGTTTAAGTACATTCTGTTTTGAATAGTTCATCATTTTAGTGTTTTCGTTTGATATCTAGATAAGGGAATCCTTCATTGTTCCCTAGTTTCAATTGACCCCTACCATTTCCTTCATTATTCAGTTTAAGGAACCCTTAATTTCTCCTTGGATCTGCTTGAAAACCACTTCACCATCCAACCTTAAGATATGAATTTACTCAGCTACCTTGCCCTGTAAACACTATCTTTAGAACTTGATCGAAACCTGTTTGCTTGACACTTTACCCCATAGACCAATCGTAAAAGACATCCCTCTATCCATTTAAGTTAGTGATCCCACCACCAAATCAAAACCAAAACCCAAATACAATCATAACTAGCCTAAAATCATTTGACTAAACAAAGTTAAATTGTAAAGAGAGAGCCCTCTCTGATCATTAGGAAGGCTAGATCCTAATATCCAAAGTAGGTTTGCGGTTACCTCTATCATTTCTTTCATAGCAACTCTAGAGAAATTTTGGAGTGATGACATATTGGCAACCATACTGGGGACTCGATCCTCAGTGTAATAAAACTTTGAGGAAATATTAAATCTCATCTTTTGCACCTTAAGGTTATTTTAGAGTTGTTCAAAGGTTTCATAAAACAATTAAAATTCCGGCTCCCAAAAGAACACACTATACTAGGGAAAATCCAGATCCAAACCCTGCTACAATAGTTGATGACCCTTACAGAATTTTAAGAAAATAAAAAAAGGTAGAAACTCAAGGAATTAGTAGTTAGTTAATTAAATCAAATTCCCTCCCTAAAGAATTATCAAGTTTAGAGGATATTCAGTTTTATTTAACATTTGAGCTCTCTTTGTTTAGAACCAAATCAGAAAATTCAATTCATGAAAATGTAAGAGGCCCTAGTTTTATTCAATTCATTGAGTCAAAAAAGGTTCCTATACATCTAGATTTAGATCAACATGTTTTGGATAATTTTGATAAACTAGAAGCTTTAACCTTAACCTTGATAAGCCATATAGTTGAGGCCTATCTTCAACAATAAGTTGAATTAGTTGCCTTAACTGCTGCTACCCTCGAAATTTCTATAGAATTTTCAAAACTGTAAATACAACTCCATTTACTACCACCTCACCTATAACATCCACCACATTTCATTCCCCCAAACCATTCATACCCCAACCTCCTCTTCAACGAAACATCTCAAGTTCATCTAGTTCATCGATAGCCATCTCATGTCCTTCTTCAAGCACCACTACTTTCTCCCACAGTCAAACGAAAATCTCAGCCATGGCAGACAGATATGCACCTTTGGTCTTACTAGCTCAACTACGTGCCATGCCCTAAGATTATCAAAGTAAAATCTTTTTGTTTGATGCTACTGGTCAGTATACTGCCCAACAACATGTGAATAAAATGACTGACTACTCTGAATTACACGAGATTGATGAGTTTGATGTGCAAAGGAGCTTATTTTCCCAAACATTGATAGGGGATGTTAAAAAATGGTTCAAAGGTTTACTTGCTAATCATATTGTTGATTTAGCTACTTTCCATAGATTGTTTATTGATAGATGGGAAACAAAGAAAAACCCATTATAAATATTGTCTAAATATGATAACATTAGAAGAGCTCCTAATGAATCTTTTTAGGATTATTGTACTAGGTTCAACAACATCTATAATGAATTCCCTGCTAATATTAAACCTCCACCAGACTTAGCACTAAACCTGATGGTTTTGACACTGATATGTCTTACCAATTGAGAGAAAGAAACCCTGAAACATTGGAACAGATGCAAAGTAATGCTGTTAGTGTAGAAGCAAATTTATTAGCTAAGAAAGTTAGGATGAGAATTGAGAAAAGAGTTACCATTAAAGAGGAACCATCGACTTCAAATGGTAAAATAGAAAGTTTAGCTAAAAGTGTAGAAAGTGATGGGCCTCTAAATTAGAAATAAATTAATGCCCATGCCTCTAACTTAAAACATAAATTAAAGCCTATGACCATCCTTAAACACATCAAACCTCTCTTTTTTCATTAGATAATTTATTTTTAACTTTAATAAATTCATTAGGAAATTTTATGAATAATTGAATATTTGTGCCTAATATTATTTATTTTTGTGGAATATTATGAGAATATTGGACAAATTATGAAGAGTTGGAGGAGGAGATAATTTAGGGACTTGTTCCCTACTACTGGAGGATCAATAATAAATAATAATTCAACAAGATATCATGGAATTATGGCACAAATTGTGGAACTCTAATGATTGAGAAAATCTAGGAATGTGTTCCACTAATCAAGGGAGTGGACCCACCAATCAAGGGTGCAGATCCACTAATCAAGGGATTTCAGTGGGGAAAGCTTCCTCCATCCATGGGTAATGATTATTAATCATTTTCTATAAGTACCAAGTCGAATTTGCCTCTAGGGAATGATTGAGAAAATCTAGGAATGTGTTCCCTGCCATTTAATGAAGATTCCTAGTATTGGGGACTAGATCCACTAATCAAGGGATTTTGGTGGGGAAAGATTCCTCCATTTATGGGGAATGATTCTTAATCATTTTGTATAAGTACCAAGTCTAATTTTCCTCTAGATATAAATTTTCATAAGTGTGTGTGTGTGTGTGTATTTTTTTTTTTTTTTTTTTTTTTTTTTTTTTTTTTTTTTTTTTTTTTTTTTT
>APFE030878083.1:52747-68655 GCA_000404065.3 Pinus taeda
TATATCTGAATTAAACTATTCTATTATGTGCATGAAACCAAGATACAATTACAATCAAGCTGACAGAGGGATCCTACTGCCAGAGATAATGGTAGAGTGGATCGACCATGTGTAGCTAGGAGGCAGTCTGCCTGTTGCATGCGTTTGAGACCCAAAAAATTCCCACGCAGGGGATAACCATACTAACATTCTCGTCAGCCACCAGAACAGAGGTCCAGACCCATAAGATGCAAAAAATTCCCATGCAGGGGAGAGCCGAACTGATCTTCTTTCCCTTCCCCAAAATAACCAACTCATAGACAATACGACACGTAGACAGAGTGACCTGCATAGACAATACAACACATAGACAACCAGAGACAAGTGGACAAGGAGACCTGACTGAAGAGACCATGGACCAAAACCAGAACCAAGCAACAAAACCTGAATCGAAGCGGCGAGCTATTCCTCCGGCTCCTCCTCGATTGGACAAGGTCTGTATTAATCCTCGTCCTGCACCGTGGTTTCAACTTCCATGACCGAAACATGTTGACGCTGGCTATTTTCCTTTTGTGGATTCGGCAAATCTACAGCTTTGCCTTTATCGGCCTAGGCCAAATTGGCTTCTTGGGCCTCGTCCCTCGGAGGAGCAAACTCAGGCGGAGTACTGGAGCTGCCATCGCCCACAGGTTCATTAATGAACAGAACTGAGATATGGGCGTTTATGCGCGGGCGGTTCAGGGGACTTTCGAAAGAGAAGATAGCGGAGCCAAAGAAGGGAGCAAATGAGGTTCTAGGGAAGCTTGCTTCCAGGAATTGGTTAGGCCGGGTAGGATTGGAGGCAGCAGAGCTAGGGCAATGGCAGAAGCAGTGACAGTGAGGGCAGTGGCAAGAAGGACGGGTCTCCTCATCAGCTGGGCGCCTCAAGGTCCCTCCTCTACTGGTGCCCTGACGGCTCAACAGCCTTTGACGCTCACGGACAATGTTAGCAGGGTAATGCTGAGAATAATCAACCTGGACGAGCAGGTCTGGGCTGTAACAGAACAGGGCAGAGCTCGAATTAACCAACACCTGCAACCGAATTAACCAAGAATCAGGCAAAATGTGGTTAGGGACGCAGAGGGGGCCTCTATATATAGAGCTCCTTGCTCTACCTCGAAGGTCATCCGCCATTAAGGTGGAAATCACATCCATTGCAGAGCCGAGCTGAACAACGCAGTCAAGTGAGGCCAGGGCGTTAATGCACCCAGCCTGCCGTCTTGTGGCTATTAAAGCCACCTTCCGGGAGCGACCTGCTCCACCTTTTCCCAAGTGAACATGGTGCATGGTCGGCATGTGGCCTCCATGAGACCCCTGTCCTGTCAACCGCCTTAGACTAGCTAGCACCCGCATCTGGGGTAAATTTGCATAAGTGTTATTGTGGAGAGAGCTTGTACTTTTGTAGCTCCATTGTATTTTCTTGCAGGGATATAATTCTATTGATGAACATAATGAAGATTGGTGTCATGTTCAGATTCTAAATCTTGTTCTACTCCATAGGTCTCTGAGTTTCCTTGGGTTTGGCCATCCCAGGAACCTTAGAGCCTTTTTGTATCATTCTATTTCCTCCTTTTCATTGCTTAATCACATGCATCTCTAGTTTTTACTTCTTTCTATTTCTGCATTCAGTATTAATGATTTCTTGTTGTAGGATTGAGTTAAATGGTTGATGTAAGTTATTTTTTAGTATCACATGCATTGTTTAATTCTTGGAAAATCTTTGTAAGTTCACAATAATCATTGAGTTGCTTTGATTAGTCTTCTTATTCCCAAATCTAGATTGTTGGACCTCGTTTTTAGCAAAAACAGTAGATTTCTGATATTTTTTAGAGCATCCTAATGAGCTTCAATCGAATTTATTCCACTTGCATTAGATCACAAAAACATTCTAGTTCATAAAAAAAATCACCCCATTTAATTTTCACTTGATTTGGATAGGAATTTATTAGATTTACTAGCTCACTAGTTCTCACATTTCTAGATTTTCGACTAGTAATGTTTTTTTATTTTTGCATGGGTTAACATAGGTATTTTTGAGTGATTCCACTTGTAATAGGAACCTAAGACATCCTAGTTAATACCAAAATTTATCCCATCCAATTTGGATTTGATTTTCTTGGTCATTCGATGAATTACTGTAAATCTATACATCCTGTAGGAAATTAGGGGATCCTGTAGGAAATCACTGTAGCATCCTGTAGGAAAGTCTGTTTTGAGAACGAATTGAGAAAAAATACTCTAGGAAGCTAGAAAAGGGTTCCCTACTTGTCTCCCAAGCCTTCCGGTCATTCACCATCATCTCCAAACCACCTGCCACATCACCAAAAGAGATTAGCTTTCACACTCACATGAAAAACACAAAAAGAAAAACAAATTTATTTTATTCATTTACATGCACAACAGTATAAGGTTTGATGGTTTGAATCTGCATGCTTAGGATAGTAGGATTGCATACATGTTAACCTAGCATTCTTTTGAAGTAAAGCCTCTTAGGAGTTAGTTAGAAAATGGTGTGTTTTAGCATTTAATTGCATTCTATTTCCTTGTACTTTCTTTCTTGCAATAGGTTAAGGTTCCATTTCGAACATTTCATTTTCTTCAATTAGTTTAGGATTTGAATTCAGTACATACACTCCATTACATTATGACGAAAAAGGAAGGACACATTGTATGCTGCACATATAGTGCCGATACCTCTTAAGTTTGTACGAACCCCGAGTTGATAATTGAAGTCGGTAGCCTTGAGAGTTGCAACATTCTTATTGCAATACCGAGGCCTATCATTTTTTGGCGTCGTTCCCGGGGAGGTGTCAAAGTATGCATTATTTTATTCCCTGATTGATTCATTTCTTTTTAATTTTTGCAAAAACAAAAAAATATTTTCATTAGGCATATTTAATTTCAAAGGTAGAAAATTGCATTGCATTATAGTTTTCATTCAATCATAAAAACAAAAACAAAATTCTCCAACACCAAACCATCCCCCCATTTGATCACATGGTGTAGGAAGAGCCATATCACCATTTACTTTTGCAGGTAGAAGAAGAAGATGATGAAAAATGTAGAAGAAATTGATGGCGATGATGACAATGAGGAAGATCCTATCGAATTTCCCATTCAAGATACTGATGGAAGTGTGCACATGAAGAACATCCCTCTATCTTTTCTTCCAAAATTTCATGGTCTAAGGTCAAAGGATCCAGAAACATTTCTCTTTGAATTTGAGATTGTTTGTAGATCTTATGGTTACTTATTAAAAACTCAAAAAATGAGATTGTTTCCGACAATGTTGAAGGGTAGAGGTCTTAAAATGGTTCATGAGTTTAGGGACTAATTCAATAAGATCATGGAATGATATGCAAAATATATTCCTAGAAAAATATAAATATCATGATCTTAAAGAAGAAATCTTTAGAATGAATCAAAGAGAAGATGAGAGTCTAGAGGATCTAATAGAGAGGTTCATGTATAATGTTAGGAGGGAAAAGCTACACCATTTAGGATCCGACACATTAAAAACCCTCTTACTTATAACAATTAGGGATGAATGGATTGATCTCCTTAATCTCATGAGCAGAGGTGATGTATATCAATTATCATTTGAGGAAATTTGTGAAATAGGAAAACACATATCAAGAGGAAAAGCAAGAGTAGGCAAATCAGCATCAAGATCGGTAAGTCAAACTAAGCTTGGAAATTTGTTTGATGATTCTAAAACAAAAATTCTTAGCAATCTAACAAAACAAGTAGAAATGTTAAGAACACAAGATGAAGGAAAAGAAAATGATGATATTTGTGTTGCAGAATCACATGATGTTAAATTTTTCTCCTCATCACCAAGGTTGAAGGAAGTTCACCAAGAGGACAATGGAGCAAGTCAATTGCCAATGCAGCAATGTTATGTAGCTCCAAGACATGGAAGCCTATTTAGCCTGATATGATGCAAGAACCTAATTCAAAATTTCAAGCTCATGCACATCCACCTCAAAGTGATTGGAACACACCCTTTCCTTGGAACAAAACCAATCTTGGAAACAAGGTTGGCAAGGAACTTATGGGAGCCATCCACAATATCCTCAGTATTTTCCTCAATATCCTCCATACCAAACTCCATGTTATCCTTACCATTCACCTCCACCACAACGACAACCCCATCCACATCCATCTCAAATATACACTCCCACTCAGTTACTTGTACCACCATTTCCAAACCCACACATTGAAGTAGCTCAACCCACTTACAATGCTAAGGTATGACACTTCCAAACATCTCCTCTTGAGCTCAATGGTATTCACCATAGCACAGGAAGATTATTACAAAAAAGTGATTCTCTTGATGCCATTGAGGGACAACATGCAAAGAAAGAAGATTTGAAAGAGAAGATCAAAGAATCATGGGTTGCACTTGATGAAGAAAAAACAATAAAATAAGAGATTGAAAAATATACATCATGGTTACCATAAAATCCTCCATGTATTCAAGAGAACAATCAACAAAAAGAGGAAGATTTGAAGGTCATGGTAGAAGAAGACATGAAAAATGATCCAGATCAGCCAAAGGACCAAGGATATCACAACTATATTGAAATATGGTTCCAGACAATCACTAAGATGCAGCATCACTCTCTTCCTCAACTATGCTTGATCCTTTCAAAGTCAAATCATTTAGTCTCTGAAATCCAGGTACATGTCAATGTATACATTTCAAGCCTCCACATCGTTTTGTCTGTCATCTTGATGTGCACATGGCTCCATTGGAAGTATTCTTATACTTGAAAGTGATTTTGCTTTTGAAGTGGGGTAGGGTAGAAGGAAAAAAATGAAAAATGAGAGAAAAAATAAAAATATAAGGTGAAAACATCCTTTGAGGCACCTTAGATTGACTCATTCATTGAAAACCTCCATGAGGCGGTCAATGGGTTGGAAAAAAGAGAAAAAAAGAAGATCCTAGGTGAAAAATTCTAGTTGAAAACCACATTGAGGTAGCTAGTAGGCCTAGAAGAAAAAAAGAGAGAAAAAATAAAAGAATCCTTGCTCTATGCATGCATGTACTCTCCAACATCTGCAGACAAGAAGAACAAGTTCGTACAAAAAAAGAAATGGTCAAGCCTAGTCAAAAGAAGTCAAAATTTGACTTTCTCCTCCTTCGCTCACATGCTCAACAAGGCCTAGGCTATGCCTATCCATCACCCTCATCTATTTCCACCATCCTCTCATCATTTCCAAGCTTCTACCACCCATTTTCCTTGTTGTCCTAAAAACTACAGGATACTCTGTTTTCATATGCGATGCAAAAACACATAGAGTAGAAATTTGTTTTTGCCATAACTTGAAAACCATTAATCCATTTGCCAATCTGTTTAAGGGGGAGATGCATATGGATGATGGTAACATGCTCAAATAGTTTCAGCAAATTTTGATACATGGTTTCCAAGAAATTGGCCTCCATCACCTTCAACCATTTTTGCATTTTCTAAATATCCGTGCATCCATTTAAAAATCTATTTCATGGAGAGATGCATATGGATAATGGTAATATGCCCGAGCAATTTCAGTAAATTCTAGTACACGATTTCCAAGAAATTGGCCTCCATCACTTTCATCTATTTTTAGTTTTTCTCGAGACCTATGCATCCATTAACCAAATTTTTTCTACAGGGAGGTGCATAATGATGATGAAAACATGCTCAAAAGGTTTCAGCTCAATTGAGTCTACCATTTGGGAGATATGGACAAAAATTCACTATCCTATAAACCTACAGGATATAGAACAACACCTATAGGATTGGTAGTGAGCAGTTTTAAAGGAGATCCAAAGGTCAAAGAAGATCCTCCCAAGCTTAGCAACAACATCAGGATCATCAGCATCACCATCCAACACCTACACATCAACATCAACTCAGCAGCAACATGCATGTCTCTCCAAAAACCATCAGGTAGGTACAGGTATGCAATATTCTTGACCTCTTCTCTTGAGCATATTATAGTTATAAATGTGTTGTCAATGCATGAGAGATGAGGTTTTATAAGCTAAGGATGGGTCAACATTATCAACCACCTTCAATTAGTTGATTGCAGCTCACTTCTTCACTCATGCAATGTTGAAAAGTCAAATTATGAAGGGTGATGATTTCAAGGAATGAGGACAACAGTTAAAAGAAGAATTTTTTGCAAAGGCCAAGTCACCACAACACTCCAAGCCCTCCATCCACTTCATATTAACTATCTATTCATCATTCATCGATCCCATTTCATTCTTGAGAAAAAAACAAGAAGAGCATCCTCTTCATTTTCAAACCTACACCACTCCTTTTGAGCCCTAGCATCATCATCCAATCCCTCTTCATCATTTCTCATCACTCCCATATAGTTAGAAGACTTTGAAGGAAGAAGGAATGACTACTATAGGAAGGCAGAATGTTGCTACAAGAAGGAAGAAATGAAAATTTGTGCTAAAACTCAAAATGACAGTGCCTAAGAGAGACCTAATCAAAACAGATAACTCCAAGGCCATTAGGCAATCATCTAGGCCACGAGGGAGAAGAAGAAGGCAACAAAAATAACTAAGACATTCGCCATCAAAATATAAATCAAACTGTAGCGATGAAAATATGTGTCCTAAGAGGTCTCCAATATTTTTCTAGCTTTTGTCCAGGGCCTAAAAGTGGGAGAAATGGATGGGAGTCAAGTTGCGGGCCTGCCCTAACCTCAGTTTATCATTTATGCTCAAAATTGGTTTCCTGTAGTTTTAACAGGGTTTCCTGTAGTTTTGACGGGAATTCCTATAGGATGTCCTAGTTCTCATCTAAATGAATTTTGAAGGTGTTAGAGGTGTTCAAATGGTGGAGCAAGGCCGCAGAAGGTTGATAAGGATATGGAAGACATTGCTAAACAAAAAAATATTCAAGAACTCATCTTGAATAAGGGAAAGAAAGCAAGCTAATGGTCTCAAGAAACAATGATTTTTCTTTGAACAGATATGTTTTTTGGCTTGTCCTTGCAGAGCTTACATCCAAGATTCTTAGTGCACAAGAGAGAGGCCACTAGGGCCATGGATGAGGCACAATGAGGTCACTAAGTTTCTTAGAGGATGAGCAACACTTTCAGCAGGGGGTATGATGGGCCTTTAAATTAGATATAAATTAAGGCTCATTCCTCTAACTTAAAACATAAATTAAAGCCTATGACCATCCTTCAACACATTAAACCTCTGTTTTTGCATTTGATAATTTATTTTTAACTTTAATATATTCGTTAGGAAAGTTTATGAATAATTGAATATTTTTGCCTAATATTATTTATTTTTGTGGAATATTATGAGAATATTTGGCAGATTATGAAGAGTTGGAGGAGGAGATAATTTAGGGACTTGTTCCCTACTAATGGAGGATCAATAATAAATAATAAGTCAACAAGATATTATGGAATTATGGCTCAATTTGTGGAACTCCAATGATTGAGAAAATCTAGGAATGTGTTCCACTAATCAAGGGAGCAAATCCACCAATCAAGGGTGCAAATCCACTAATCAAGGGATTTCGGTGGGGAAAAATTCCTCCATCCATGGGGAATGATTCTTAATCATTTTGTATAAGTACCAAGTTGAATTTGCCTCTAGGGAATGACTGAGAAAATCTAGGAATGTGTTCCTTGCCATTTAATGTAAATTCCTAGTATTGGGGACTAGATCCACTAATCAAGGGATTTTGGTGGGGAAAGATTCCTCCATTCATGGGGAATGATTCCTAATCATTTTGTATAAGTACCAAGTTGAATTTTCCTCTAGATATAGATTTTCATAAGTGTTATTATGGAGAGAGCTTGAATTTTTGTAGCTCCATTGTATTTTCTTGCAGGGATATAATTCTATTGATGAAAATAATGAATATTAGTGTCATTTTTAGCTTCTAAATCTTGTTCTCCTGCATAGGTCTTTGAGTTTCCTTTGGCTTGGCCATCCTAATAACCTTAGATCCCTTTTATATCATTCTATTTCCTTCTTTTCATTGCTTATTCACGTGCATCTCCAGTTTTTATTTCTTTCTATTTCTGCATTTAGTATTAATGATTTCTTGTTGTAGGATTGATTTAAAGTGTTGATGTAAGTTCTTTTGTAGGATCACAAGGATTATTTTGATTATTGTAAAAGTTTTGGAAGTTCATAATAATCATTGAGTTGCTTGGATTAGTCTTCTTATTCCCAAATTTAGATTGCTAGACCTCGTTTTTAGCAAAAAAATAGTAAATTTATGCTATTATTTAGAGCATCCTAACAAGCTTCAATCAAATTGATTTCACTTAAATTAGATCAAAAAATAATTTTAGTTCATAACAAAAATTACCTCATTTCATTTTCACTTGATTTGGCTAGGAATTTCTTCGATTTACTAGCTCACTAGTTCTCAAATTTCTAGATTTTCGACTAGTAATGTTTTTTTTTTTTGCATGGGTTAACATAGGTATTTTTGAGTGATTCCACTTGGAATAGGGACCTAAGACATCTAGTTAATACCAAAATTTGTCCCATCCAATTTTGATTTTCTTGGTCATTCGATGAATTATTGTAAATCTGTACATCCTGTAGGAAATCAGGGGATCCTGTAGGAAATTACTGTAG
Organism: Pinus taeda; assembly: GCA_000404065.3. Lineage (NCBI taxonomy): Eukaryota > Viridiplantae > Streptophyta > Pinopsida > Pinales > Pinaceae > Pinus > Pinus taeda. The sequence continues at coordinate 61,383 of APFE030878083.1, forward strand.
CATCCTGTAGGAAAGCCTATTTTGAGGCCAAATTGAGGAAATATACTATAGGAAGCTACCAAAGGGTTCCTACTTGTCTCCCAAGCCTTCCGACCATTCACCATCATCTCCAAGCCACCTGCCACATCACCAAAAGAGATTAGCTTTCACAGTCTCACATGAAAAAGACAAAAAGAAAAACAAATTTATTTTATTCATTTACATGCACAACAGTTGAAGGTTTGATGGTTTGAATCTGCATGCTTAGGATAGTAGGATTGCATACATGTTAACTTAGCATTCTTTTGAAGCAAAGCCTCTTAGGAGTTAGTTAGAAAATGGTGTGTTTTAGCATTTGTTTTCATTCTCTTTCCTTGTACTTTCTTTCTTGCAATAGGTTAAGGTTCCATTTCGAATATTTCATTTTCTTCAATTAGTTTAGGATTTTAATTCAGTACATACACTCCATTGGTTCCATTTCAAATATTTCATTTTCTTCAATTAGTTTAGGATTTGAATTCAGTACATCCACTCCATTACATTATGATAGCAAAGTAAGGACACATTGTATGCTGCACATATACTGTCAATACCTCTTAAGTTTTTACAAACCCCGAGTTGATAATTAAAGTCGGTAGCCTTGAGAGTTGCAGCATTCTTGTTGCAATATCGAGGCTCATCAGAAAGGATAATGGATAGATTAGGAAACATGGAAATAAAATATCAGTGGGAAAATCAACAAACACCCCCAATAAGAAACCCCAACTTTAGGAAAAATCCTAACACAGGAAAAACAAGAGATGCTATACTAGATCAACAAATTACACCTCCCTTCCAGGAAAATTATGCTGAGGGTTCAAAAAACCATGAAGAAGAGGAGGGCACCTAGATAAATCTATTAGGAATTAAAAATGAAGATTTTGTTTTTCTTATTCAGGAAGAACATGAATTGTACATGCTATAACAATTATAATTAGAATTTGGGGAGTCCTTTGACTTCAAACAAGGTTATGAATCTTCTATCTATGAAGTTCACAAACATTAAAGACTTAGAAGCAAAAATAATACTGAAATTCCCACTAAGAAATCAATCCAGACCCAAGTTACAAAAATAGCAGAAGCTCCCATGACCAAAGTTCTACAAATTCTCCCTAGAGGAACTCAGGAGACTTCCAACCAAAAAATTGTAAATATAACTTAAACTTCAACTTCAACTGAAACTATTAATCAAACTATCCCAAATAAGAGAATTCAAAACAAAACTGTTGATACACAAACTGAATTGCCAAATACTGAAAATGAAGGTAAAGGTACACAAACCACATTTTCTAAGGAAGATCTCATACAATCAAGCAAAACCCAATTGCCATTTAACATTAAGACTGAGATAACCAAATTGAAAAGATTAGTCCCTTTGATAGAGTTAGTAAAAAATGAATCATACAAAAAAAAAATCATTGAAACACTAAACATTGGTGAAGGAGAAGATGCTGTAAACCTTAATGATGATCAATCTGAGTTACTATTTGGTCTAGAAGTGAATGGAAAGCATCAACAAGGGGGTATCCCTCAATTCTACATTGGCTTGAATGTTCATGATAAAATCTTACATAATGCTATGCTAGACTCTAGGGCATCCCATAACCTAATGCCTAAAGCAATCATGGAGAGATTGAAATTAGATATCACCAGACCATACAAGGACCTGTTTTCCTTTGATTCTAGCCAAGTCAAATGCCTTGGCCTGATTAAATATTTGTGTGTGACTCTAATCCAGTGCCCAACAAAGAGTATTGTAATGAACATAGTAGTTGTTGATATCCCACCTACGTATGGAATGCTATTATCTCGCTCATGGGGAGCAAAATTGCAGGGATCTCTACAATTAGACACGTCATATGCCACCGTCTCTATTTTTGGTCAAAAAAGGAATCTTTACAGAGAAACCTTGATGAAGTACATGGTAAGTAGTTCAGAAAAACCACATAATCACCCCATATACTCCATGCATTATGATATGGACTCATTTATCTTGTATAATTTAGACAATGACAAAAATGAGAGTACAAATGTAGAAGAAAAGTATAAATCACCTGATAGTGAAAACATATTTCATGAGTCTTTATGGCATTTAGGTTTTGATGGTTTTGGATATAGATTAGGAGCAGGTGCAGGAGTTTGGATTCATAACATGGAAAACAATAATTCTGAAAGTCATGCCTTTAGATTAAACTTTAAATGCACAAACAACATGGCAGAGTATGAAGCTTTAATCTTAGGATTACAAATTGTAAGAAAACTTGGAGCCAAGAGAGTTTCTATCATGGGAGATTCAAAATTTATCATAAAACAAATTAAGGGAGAATATTTTGTGAATAATCCTAGACTTAGCCAATATAGAGAAACTGTTTTAGATCTAATTAAGGATTTTCTTGAAACTGATTTTGCTGCTATTCCTAAGAAACAGAACATGCAAGCCCACAATTTGGCTTCTTTTGCTAGCACTTGCAAATTACCATTTCAGCCTAACCACAAGTACACTACAAAAGTAAGACACAAACTTGTTATACTTGACAATTTTTTTCACAAGATTCTCAAATCTATGATTTCATGAATGCTGAAGGGGAGTTTCAAAATTGTAACATAGATACTTATTGTACAGTAGATAACATCATAAATGGTGAGTTAGATAAAAATGCTTTAGATGAAGATAAACCCACCAAATTCGCTAAAGTAGAAATAGACAATTTATAAAAAAATAGAAATAGAAGATAATCAATGATGATTTTGAGATTTTAAACCTCAAAAATGACTTTTTGCCTAAGGGAATAGTCCTATTAGAAGATTTGTTTGATTCAAATGATGTAGCTAGGAAACCAAAAATGGATCCTTTACTATTAGACATAGAAGAATGTAACGTAGGAATAGAAGAAAAACCCAAGCTTATCAAAATATCCAAAGCATTACCTCCAGATGAAAAGATGAAATATATAAGTTTGTTCAAAGAGTTTGAAGATGTCTTTTCTTGGAGTTATGAAGACCTTAAGTCTTATGATACTAGCATTATTCAACATAAGATACCCATCAAAGAAGATCAGAAACCCTTTAAACAAAAGCTTAGGAGAATTAATCCAGTTCTTATGCCATTAATTGAAAAGGAAGTAAAAAGGATGTATGATCCACAAATCATAACACCAATTAGATATTTAGATTGAGTCTCTAATTTGGTCACTACTAGAAAGAAAATAGGAGAAATCAGACTCTGTGTTGATTTCAGGAACTTGAACAAAGTGTCATTAAAATATTACTACCCTCTCCCTAAAATGGACCACATTCTCCAGAGGTTAGTAGGTTCATGCAGAATTTCATTGCTTAATGGATTCTCTGGGTACAACCAAATCTTAGTTCAACCAGAGGATCAAGCAAAGACTGCATTTACCACTCCCTGGGGTACTTTCATGTATTTGAAAATGCCCTTTGGATTAATGAACGCTGAAGCTACATTCCAAAGAGCAATGGAAATAACCTTTGCAAAAGAAATCCATGACTTTCTAGTGGTTTAACAAGATGACATCACAATGTTTTCCAAATTAGATAATGAACATCTAGATCACCTAAGAAGAGTTTTTGTTAAATGTAGAAAATTTGGCATTTCCTTAAATCCCAAAAAGACACTCTTTGGTCTAGAAGAAGGTAAACTCTTGGGACACATAATGTCAAAAGATGGAATCAGAATAGATCCAGCTAGAATAGAGGCAATTCCGAACATCACTCATCCTAGAAACATCAAACAATTACAATCATTTTTAGGCAAAATAAGTTTTCTTAGGAGATCCATTTGTAACTTAGCAGAACTAATCAGAGAACTAAATAACATTTTAAGGAAAGATTCAACACTTAAGTGGACAGTAGAGGCCAAACAATATTTTGAGGCAATCAAAGAAGCCCTTACTAAAACCCTAGTCCTCATAAGTCCTTATTTCAAAAAAGATTTTATGATTTTTTCTTTTGCTTCAAAATATACTATTGCTGCAGTCTTGTTGCGAAAGAATGATCAAGGTTATGAGCAGCTTATTGCGTTTTTCAGCAAATCTTTGAGAGATGCTACTCTAAAGTACAACATAATGGAAAAGCAAGCACTTGCTTTAATGAAAGCTATTAAAGATTTCAGAGTGTATATTTTGTATTCACACATCATTTCTTATGTTCCAAATTCAATAGTAAAGGACATTTTGACACAAAATGGGCCTGAAGGAAAGAGAGGCAAATGGATTGCCACTATTTTGGAATATGATATAGATATAAAGCCTACAACACTTATCAAAGGCCAAGGTTTAGCCAAACTCATGGCTGAATTGAACTGTTAGGCCTCAGATATAAATTTCACTGGAGCCTTAAATGATCAGGAAGAGATGGCGACTCCACAGATCAATGAAACTTTCATAGATTCACCTTGGTATGCAGATATCATATTTGTTTTACTAAATTTACAAGCTCCTCCTAGTTTATCTAGAACTAAAAGTAGATTTTTGAAAATAAAATCAATGAAATATTGTATCATAGACAATTCTTTATTCTGGAAAGATAATGGTGGCATTTTACTGAATTGTTTGTTAAAAGATGAAGCTAAAAAAGTTATGCAAGAATTTCATGCAGGAAAGTGTGGAGGACACCTATACTAGAAAACAACTGCTGATAAGATTTTAAGGGCGGGTTTTTACTGGCCCACCCTTTCTGAAGATGTCAAGAAATACGTGACCTCCTGTCACAAATGCCAAATATTTTAAGGTAAAAAGAAACTCTTGCCATTACCTCTAAAACCCATCTCCACATAAATGCCTTTTCAACAATAGGGTTTAGAATTCATTGGGGAAATTCACCTATCCTCCTCAGCCCAACATAAATGGATTTTGACATCCACTGATTACTATACTAAATGTATAGAAGCAATCCCTTCTAGACAAGACAGACTCTGTCATCATCTTATTCCTTGAGAACAATATCCTTTCAAGATTTGGATGCCCCCAAAATGTCATTATTGATAATGAAACTGCTTTCAAATCCAAGAAAATGGTAGATTTTTGTAATAGATATCACATTAGCATTGGCCATTTCACTGCCTATTACCCTTAAGGTAATGGACTTGCAGAATCCTCAAACAAGAGCCTTGTTAATATCATCAAGAAACTCCTAGAATACAAAAAGAAGACCTGGAACAAAAAGTTGGTTAATGCCTTATGGGTAGACAGACTAAGTACCAAAAAGTCCATTGGTACATCTCCTTACCAGCTAGTATATGGAATGGATGCTGTTTTTCCATCCTCTTTAGCAATACCAGTGATGAAGATGATTCAAGCATTGCAAGTAGAACCAAATGATATCCAAAGGAGGATAAATCAGATAATACATTTGCAACAAACCATAGAATAAGTCTATGTCAAATCACAAGTAATTCAGGATAAAATCAAAAAGATTTTTGACAAGAAAACCAAAGTTGATGATTTTTAGATAGGTGACAAAGTACTCAAATGGGATTCTAGAAGAGAAGAAAAGGGTAAACATGGCAAATTTGATTTCCTATGGCAAGGCCCTTACATCATTTATGGTTACAGAGGTAACAATGCATTTTTCTTGAGATAGTTAGATGGGACAGATCACTAGGAGGACCAGTCAATGGTAGAATGTTGAAGCATTACTTATCCAAAGATTAACAGTAGTTCATTTTACTCTGCTAATTGTATATAACATTGTAAATTTTAAATTGGATTGGATGGTAATATTTTGAAGTTGAAGCCTAGAGAGAAGGCCCTGAGTTTTGAAAGGTGTACCATCATATAGTAGGAATAAAGCAGATCATAGAGGAGTAGTTACAAGGCAACCACAATCAAAGTTTCAAAGGCTACTAATCTTGAAGTTCTTGACATTTCACCAGGAAATTCCATCCCCATGTGGAGCCACTGTTAGGGTCCTATAATAATAGGATTCATAATTTTGAATTGGCTATGGTTAGTCTTGTAATATTGTACGTACTTTTGCTTTCTGCAAAATGTTTTCCCATATTAAAATTAAAAAATGTAAAGAGGGTGTGTCCTAAAAGAATAATTAAACAACAAAAAGAAAGAAAAGATAAAAAAAGTACAAACCCCACAAAAGAGATAAAAATAGATCATGAAAGTGTGTAAATTCAAATGCCACTCTCTTTACTTTACTTTGCAAAATAATATTTTGTGCAGCTTGTCAAAAATGCCACAATCCTTGATGGTCAAAAAGTTTAATAATGAACAGTCTTTCGCACACGCAACTTCTCTTCTGTAAACTAGGCCTGCCGCCTCTGCTCTGCGCGCCCCTTGTGGCTACTGCACACAACATCTCTTGAGCCCCTCGACTCCCCAATGGACTCCAGCGGGGGTCCGCCTTCTCCCCCCCCCCCCCCCCCCCACCACCCCTAGAGGTTCTAGCTTTCAAAATGATGATAGCAGCCTGCATTAAGGGAACCCCTTCTGCCATGCAACAGAATTTCGTGAAGAAAATGGACAACATGTTGGCATTATAACACAGGTTTGGCACTATGGCACAGGTGTTGTCCTTGATGGCAAATCTCTCAGATGACAGATCATAGTTCAGGCTCTCAAAATGAAGGAAAAAGAGATATACGCAGCTTCCTCTTAACCAATCCGTGTATACATGTGGGATCACCTATCAAAAGGCGCATATGCGTATGCACGCACTTTCATGCAAGGAAAAGTGCATACATGTGGGAAACTAGTTTTTGGCCCTTGGTATTTGGACCTATGGTTTTGGACCGTGGTATCTCGTGCAAAGTGTTGAACCTAGGTATTAGGTCTAAGTGGTTTTGGACCATGCTATTGAGTAAGGCCTAAGACTATAAAAGGGGAAGGAGATCATTAGGCAAAGGCACAAAAGGATTGAATATCTGATGAAGAACAAGATCTAGAATACTGGTCATTGGGTTATGGTGCATAGATGGATCTGAATCAAGGAGGAACTTGAGTGCTAGAAGAAGGACAAGTTCTATTGATGGGTCAAGATATTAGGCTTGAATAGAAGTATCTTTGTGTGATTTTGATCTGTTATATTTGGCGCATGACTTGATATATAAATTTGATAATTTGTGTATAACTGATGTCTGAATAAATGAAAAGGGTAAATTATCTTTTATAGATCTGTATGCAAGTTCGACATAGAAAAGGCGCGTATACACGCTAGTTCGGTAATTCAAAATAACGTATACGCAGGTTTGACTTAATACAAAAGCGTATGCACGCAGGTTCTT
>APFE030878083.1:77244-93390 GCA_000404065.3 Pinus taeda
AAGAAACATGCATAGCAGCTCTGAATCTTGCAGAGAGAGGCCTCATAGGCTAGTTCACTGGCCTCTGGCCTTCACCAAAATCTTTTGAAGAGTGATTACAGAGAAACTGGATCCTGTTAACCAAAGAGGCCATAAAAAGCTACTTTGTGGGCAAGGGCTACTTCGTTTTGGTCTTCGAAAGTGCAGAGGACAAAAGCTTAATCTTCAAGAATGGATCATATTTTATGGGTCCACAAGGATTATATCTGAACAAATGGTTGCCTGATTTTGATCCTACTCAGGATGTTCCATCAGTTGTTCCCATCTGGGTGCATTTTCCTATAACCTACTAATATAACCCTCATATATTGTACCAAAAGGGCAAAGGGTGCCCTCATAGATTTTAGGTGCCCCCATATATTGTACCAAAGGGGTGGAGGGTGCCCTCATAGATTGTGTTAATGTGACATGATTGTAGGTGTTAATGTGACAAAAAGGGTGAAGGGTGCCCTCATAGATTGTGACAGACATGATACCTCCAGATCTAAGCTTAGATGGAACACCAGCTAAGGCACAAAGCCCTGTTTGGCAAACTCGGGCACCCAGCACATTGTCACTTAACTATGCAGCTGGGGGAGAGTCCCTCATTAATGATAGCCCACCTTGACTCAGTGCCATTAGTGATTCCAGGGCAAGGCATAGGGGTGTTGAGGCCCTTTTTAAAGGTGTGGCATACTATTATTTGCACCCAATAGCTGACGGCTCAGTATTGCTTCAAGCTCAGTATTGCCTGCATTGAGTGAGCCCATACGAGTATAACCAATTTCATTCCTGATATGGCGTCAAACTCAGTGTTGTGTAGGTAAATCCCCTCTGCGGACAGAGGCAATCCCACTAGCCTAAATGGGGTCTAGCAACAATCAAACAATGCTAACACGCAGGTTCCTAATTGCAAAGTAAAGGCCGATGATGAGAGCCTACCTCGAATCCAACGCTAGTATTCGTAGAAGGGTCGTCACTTCTGTTCTTTCGCTTCAGCTGGTCACAATCCTCACGATCCTCGTGAACAGACACCTGCACATGCAAAGAACAAGACAAATACAAGCATAAAATCCAAGAAATGCAACAATGTATCAGTCAGAAAGGATACAACTCAAACATCATTATAAAGACAATATGAGTGGAACCATAATGATAGTCTTCTATTATTATTGATAAACAAAGAAAGATACAACCAAGTTCTGACGTCAAATCTTCCTTTGGTTGGGTGATCAACAACACATGCCTTGCAAAGCTTGTAGGGGATGGGGAACAAGCCTCTCTCTCCTTGATTACTTGGACATCAATCTCCTCCTTAAAGATATAGCCTTATGGCGATGACGAAGGCCTCTTGTAGCATGAGCTTAGCAATTCTCAGACTTTGGGACTTAGATTTGGGAGCTTGAAGAGTAGAATTACTAACTAGCTTGTCAAAGGCAAAGAGACAAGCTTATGTAGAGGTAGGAGAAGTAGATAAGACCATCCACAAGATTCATGGAATTGTCCTTATCATTAGGAAGCTTCCATGAGAGGTGGAGAACTACTTCCCTCCTTGGGAGATTCGAAACCCAACTGAACTAACTCAAACTGGAATCAGTTCATGAATAGGTTAGAAGGAACCTTCGGAAGTTTGTTTGTTAAAAACTTTACCCAACTGGGTTAGCGCTAGTGTGACTCTAACACAGAGCGCCAACTGGCGCGCCCTCTTTGGAGGATTTCCCCCATTAGCGCGAGTGATACACTGTGGAACAACGCCAATGGAAAAAGGGCTATATTTATGGGTATTTTGCAGAAGGTGTCTTCAGGGAACATGAAGTACATACTCAAGGGGATACAATGCAGGTGTTTTCAAGATATGTCACTTCTCACAGGTCCTGGAATAGGTCCTCCAATGTACAGGAGAAGGGGTAATAGGGACGGTGACAAAATACTATGTAACAGATGCCCCCCTAAAGCGTGAAGCCCGAGAGAGAGAGGGGTGAAATTCTTTACAAGAACATGGTCGACTGAAAACATGGCCGCTGGAGAACCTGCACGAAATACAACTGATATCTCAAGTACATGATGTACATGGTATGGGCGCGGCCATCCATAGCAGAGTACATAAAAATCTGGAACCAAGGTATGGACGTAGCCATCCAGCAAGGATTGATGAATAGACTCAGGCATGGTCGCAACCATCCAGTGAATGAGTCATGTAATGATTATAATAATCCGCAAAATGCAACCTGGATCTCAACAAACAAAATCCAGGGTCTTGCACTCCATCTCGACTCGAACCAAGTACAAGTTCAAGCATGCGAATATGGGAGTCGAAGTCAAACATGCGAGAACATCGTCTGATTACCAGTCAATGATGAAAATTGTTAACAGACGTGAGAGGTACCACCAATAATGACAATGGTCCTCAAGGTACTATAGGTACATTCAACGGCGGCGAATTGTGAGCCCGTGTTCGAACACGGTAGAATCATCCGATCGGGGCCAATGATGAAACCTCGCATGAACATGAAGGACCTACCATTGAGGCATGCATGCTCCCAAGGTACTAAAGGAGTCTCTAAGTCAACTTCCTGATAATGAGCTAAGTCGATAGAAGTGACCTTGATCGGAGGTGGGCCATAATGTTTCCCACATCATTGACACGAGACAGAGAAGGATAAAATGTTTTGTGTGAGGTATCAGAGGGAGGTTAAGTATTCTGCAGAGGTCAACTTCTCTTGAACATATTGGTGGCACGACAGTGGACTTGGCAGCATTTGACATCAAATGATCAGGGGTCATGGTGACAAGACCATGAGTAGATGAATGGTCAAACAGGATAACCCAAACCCACGGAGGCAAGTGTAACACAAGATGAGATGTCCCCACCCAGACACGAATGCAGACAAGTTCCATGTTCAAGAGCGACATACTGCCGACACGACGATAATTGTGGTTCCTTTATTCCCCCACCATTTCTGGTGAGTACCCCGGTTATTTTTGGATGACAAGCTTGACGGGGATAACATATGCTTGGGAGACGTCATCACGACGGAATCCGATGTCATTAAGTTTTAACGAGTCTGACAAAGGAAGAACTCGACGCCTTTTCATGTTTAGAGAGTTTGAAAAGACAGTGAAAAGGAAACTCCAGGGGTGTCCTTTTTTGTAAAGTTGTGTCTCTCGAGCCCGAAAAAGTATAAAACCATGCTCGAAAGAACCGCCCGATCATTATGACCGAGGATTACTTTTCATAAGTAGTGATTCTGATCTGAAAAAGTAAAAAAGCGTTCAAAACCATGTCGCTTCGTGACCTAATAACGAACCGGAAATGACAAGGGTTCGACAATCTTTTCGTTTTTAAACGGTCAGAAAAGGGTTTAAAGATGACTGCCTCTCATTTCCGTTTAACGAGTCGAGAGGACCAACTCAGCATTCTTTTCACGTTTAGAGAGTCAGAAAAGAGAAAAAGATGACTCGAAAGTGAATTTTTCGTGTATTTACCGAGTCCGAAAAAGTATAAAATACAACTCGTTTTGCCACCAAAGCTGCATAAACACCTGTTGCTGCACAAAAAATCAACGTAAAATCCATTTTCGACACAAATATTCATAAAAGTTTCCATAAAATGACTTTTAAAACCTATTTAAGGGTCAAAAAGTTATAAAAGGGTAAAAATGGTAAATTAAAAAATTACTTTTCACTTTTTACCTTTGGAAAGAGACATTAGGGGTTTTGGAGCGCGACCTTCAGTTGACGATTGCGAAAAATCCAGTGGACCATTTGGAGTGCCGTCAATGTCAGGTAAGAAATCTTGTCCTTAGCTCCATTTCTATCCGTTTAGAATTTATTTTAAATTGCTTTTTTATCCCCTATAGGGAGGATTTCAAATTTAGGGGTTGCGCCCATTGGCACGGGTTTCGGGCACGGACCCGCGCCAATGGGGCAACTTTCCCATAGGGCACGCGCCCATGGGCGCGACTGTTTTAGAAACAGTCGCGCCAACGGCCGCGCAGATTTTTGGGCAAATTTTTAACAAATTTAAACCTATTTACTTGCAATTTCAAGTTATTTAAGAATCTAATTCATGGTTTTGGGCTTGTGTTTGCAGGGAAATACACAAAAATGGTGATTGTGTGGAAAGAGTGAGAACATGACCAAGTAGACCCATTGGCCTTAGCAGATGAGAACTGCATGGAGGCACTTAGAGCATGTGGGCTCAAGAAGTTTTTCATGCTGTCCTATTTGCGAGCTCAGCCAGAGCTTTTACAGTATTTGGTCGACTTGTGGGACGCACAGGAACAGGTGTTTCGAATACGGGACCAAGTATTGGAGTTAGACGTATCCGATGTCTACTTCCTGACTGGATTGTCACGACGGGGGCCGGTACCTCGACTGACCGGTAGCAGACCATCTGGAGAGAAGATGGAGGAGGTGAAGGCCCGAGTTTGCCCAGGTGCCAGATATGGGCAGGGCAGCTCGAAGGTGGATATCCCCACCGTTCCGGACTTGACCCTGAGAACATTGCTTTTTACCATCACATGAGCTGCGGGGGCACAGGTGCCCCAAGAAGCTACAAAGAACCATTTGATCCTAGCGACAGAGTGCCTTAGTCCAATAGTCTTCAACTGGGCATCAGCAGTGACGACCAATATGAAGAGGCAGCTGACCAAAGCTAAGCAGGGCAAGCTGCAGCAGTTCGGATATGACTCCATCTTGGTGACATTCTTCTTGGAATGCGTGCCAAGCTTCTAGGGCCAAGGGGCCTTTGTTCCAGATCCAGTACCTCGAGAGCCGAGGATGGCTCGATGGGCGGCATTGATGCCGAGGGGTGGTGGCGGTCAGCAGATGTCTTTTAGACCTGAGTTTTTCGGGTGGCTTCACAACCAACTGATTGTGGTGGAGGATTGGCCGTATGCGGGGATAAAATTCACCGGAGACCCTGACCTTCCCCTGTCGGAGGGAGAGGACTGGGATGAGGAGATTGGTATGAGCTCATTTTTTGATTTTGTGTTTTTAAGTTTTTTTTTTTGTTAGTACATGCTTGTCCTAATGACCTTTATATGCATATGCAGATGTCGGCCCAGAGCGTCCAGCTGGCATGTCTCCCATTGCAAGGAGACACCCAGTAGCAGCAGCAGTAGGAGCGGATTATAAGGAGGAGGGTGGTGACAGAGGGGAGCTTATTCAGAACCTCGAGGCTATCACTCGAGGTATTCCAGATTACGCTAGCGGATGTCCCGCTGGTGTACCAGAGGCACACAGTGGGGGTGCCAACTCGCATCCACCAGCTCCTGAGGCGTTTAGTGCAGGCGGTGACGTGCTACCATGAGCACCACCGAGACTAGATATCTAGGCTATTTCTTTCCATGCATATTTTTTTGAGAGACATGTTGTCTTCGAATGTATTCAGACAAACATGTATGATTTTTTGATGATGCATGGGGTGCAAACATTTTAGACACACACACATATATACATATATATACATATGTTTTATGGTTTATTGTACTTTATGCTTCTCGTGTTATGTTGAACTACATGTTATACAAATGCCTGTCCAACACATAATTAGCTAATGCATCGGTTAACGTATTAAGTCGTCTTGGAATATGTTGATAATTAATGAAATCAAAATCCCTTTCTAATAACTTAAGACGTAAATACAACCTTAAAATCCGATGATCTCTGACGGAATAACGCCCATTGAGTTGGTGGACGACAAGCTGAGAGTCCAAGTTCACAACCAATGTTCGAATGCCGAGGTTAATCGCCTCAGCTAATAATTCAATCACAACACTATATTCAGCGACATTGTTTGTTGTACAACCTAGACAAACCCCTTGAATGTCTACTAACTCACCATGAGGATCGTAGATCACCCATGCCGCAGATGACAAGTTGCGTGTACTGCGGAAGGCACCATCAGCGAAACCAATGTAAGGCGATCCAAACATCTGTCCAAGAAGCAAAAGACACAATAAGTGGCAATCACGCCAACACACCAAGACAAAAATATGAAAACATGCACACACAACACACTTGCTGAAAGCACACGTATATACAAAAAAGAGAGTGCCTAGACTCATGCATAGTATTTTTTCAGATAAAGCCCATTTCGAGGCTTATCCAGGGGATTGCCTTCATAATCAATAAGCTTGTAGGCTCCTTTTTGCAAAACTCTTTTCACAATGTAGGGCCCATGCCACATAGGCTCAAATTTTCCTACCCCCAGTTTATCGTTAGCTTGATCATAGAGCAGTACTAAGTCCCCCTCAATGAAAGAGCGGGGGTGAACAGTATTATCGAAGTGAGTTTTCACTCGCTTCTTCTAAGCTTCAATAGCTAAGGAGACTAGACGACGAGTCTCGTTTAGCCACTCTACGTAAAGAAGACGCTCTTCTACTGGAGTAGTATCAGGGAGCATTTCGACGAATATCTTTAATGAAGGAATCTCACACTCAATAGGAAGGTTAGCCTCTAGTCCGTAAACTAATTGGAAGGGAGTGAAACCGGTGGTGTCCTTCACGGAGGTACGGTAGGCCCACAAAGCAGAGAACAACATCAGATGCCAATTGGACTTATGCATGCCAACAGTTCGTTGAAGCATCGTGACCAAAACCTTGCTCACGGCTTCCACTTCACTGTTTGCCTGAGGATAGTACGAGGTCGAACTATCATGCCTTAGGCCCAACTGGGTTGTTAACTCGGTCATCATGTGATTAGGAAAATTCTTTCCGTGATCAGTGACGATGGCTTGGGGTACTCTGAACTGCGAAATAACATGATCGAACAAAAACTGCGCCGCGGTGTGACAGTCTTCAGACAATGTAGGCATCGCCTCGGCCCATTTCATGAAATAATCAACAACAACGATGATGTACCCATGCCCCCGGCTGAGCGAGGGTTACAGGTCATATACTCGATGCCCCATTTGGCAAAAGGACCGAAGATTACAACGGGGTGCAGTGGAGCAGGGGGTTCACGCATCTTCCTTTGGTAAATTTGGCACTATGACATGAACAGACAACAAGAATGCAATCCTTGAAAATGGAGGGCCAAAAGTAGCCAGCACGGAGGATTTTTTGTGCGGTGGCATATCGAGACATGTGACCACCACAAGCACCAGAGTGGTAGTCATTCAAAACTCTCTCTGCTTCTTCGAAAGTCAAGCATCGACGAAGAACAGAATCGACGCCGAGACAGTACAGGGTGTCCCCAATGATGCGATATGGTTGGGCTTGATGTCGGATCCATCGGCGAGCATCCTTAGAGGTCTCGGGACAGAAGGAGGACGTCTGCAAGTAGACAATAATATCCCCGTACCAGGGATCGAGGGTGCTAATGAGGAAGATAGTTTTGTCTGGAATGGATTCCTCTAACTGAGAGGAGGCAATAGTAGATGGCAGAGAACACAAAAGTTTAGCGAAGACAAGCAATTTCTTAGACTTGGCAGCAGTAAATTCCAAGTCAAACTCTTGGAGGATGACTATCCACTTCGAGTATTTGTCCCCCAGCAACTGGCGTGATAGAATGTAAGTCATAGGGTTGCAATCAGAGATCATTGTCGTGGTACGCAACAAGATGTAATGACGGAAGCGTTGAACAACGAAAACAACGGCTAGTGCCAACTTCTCGACATAAGCATATCAAGATTTTGTGTCTAAAAAATTGCGGCTAAGGTAATAAGTAACATGTTCAGTGCCATCCTCGTCATCCTGAACCAGAACCATGCCGATGGTGGTATCAGCAACGGCCAGATACAATGTGTAATCACGATGATAAGTTGGAGGTCGCAACAAAGGGGCGGAAACTAGAAGAGTTTTAAGATGTGCAAAAGACTCTTGAGATATGGCATCCCATCGAAACGGGGTGTCACGCTTGAGTAAGCACGTGAAACCTTTTGCCACCTCGACATAATTCAGAATAAATCGTCGTAAGAAGTTTGCTTTACCCTGCAAACTCTGTAGTTTCCGCAAAGAAGCAGGGGGAGGAAGATTCAAAATGGCTTCAACTTTAAGGGGATCCAAGTGGATGCCCTCTCGGGAGATGATAAACCCGAGAAGTTGACCAGATTCTACGTAGAAGACACATTTATGTGGATTAAGTCGAATATTGTAGTGTCGACAGTGGAGAAAAATTTTGCGGAGATGCGACGGATGGTCTTGGCGTTTAGCTGAATGAGCAGGAAGGTCATCCAGATAAGCCTGTACGATGTGCCGGATATCATGAAAGGCATAAGACATTGCACGTTAAAAAGTGGCGCCGACATTCTTGAGACCGAAAGGGAGATTTTTATAAGCGAAAGTACCCCACGGACAGATAAAGGCTGTCTTGTGTTGATCAGCGGGCGCGATATTAATCTGGTTGTAGCCAGAAAAGCCATCTATGAATGAATATATCTCACTCCCAACGCACTCATCAATGAGCTGGTCAATGAAGGGTGTGGGGTAGTTATCTTTCGGGCAGGCTCGGTTAATATCGCGATAATCGACACAGACGCGAATAGTACCTTGCTTTTTATCCATAGGGACAATGTTAGAGATCCAATCTGTGAGTGGGATAGGGTAAATGAAACCAGCTTTAAGAAGTTTTTCGACTTCCGCTTTGATTGCCACAGCCTTGTGGGGGTGCATAGGGCGTAAAC
The DNA here is from genome assembly GCA_000404065.3 of Pinus taeda. Classification (NCBI taxonomy): domain Eukaryota; kingdom Viridiplantae; phylum Streptophyta; class Pinopsida; order Pinales; family Pinaceae; genus Pinus; species Pinus taeda. Next base: position 85,892 of record APFE030878083.1, read on the forward strand.
ACTGACAAACAGGTTTAGCTCCTGGATACGTAGGTATCTCATGCACTACGATGTTTGGATCAATGCCGGGCATCTCTTCATAAGACCATGCAAAGACGTCACGGAACTCGCGAAAAAGAGCTATATATATTTGAATTTCCTCAGGAGTGCAAGTGACTCCTATGTATATGTGCTCGACAATCCCTGGTTTGACATAGATGTTGATAGGTTGGGTCTGCGTAATGTTTCCCAAATTCCCTTCAAAAGATACTTGATAGACCTAAATAGGTGTCTGAAGAGGTTGTGAAGGGAGACACGGAGAAAACCGCTCGAGACAAGCCAATGTTTCCCGAAGGGTAGGGAGAAACGAGGAATGGTGATGAAGATTGAATCACGGAGGTTCCTCGAGAGACATGGTCTCTATGATGGCTTCGTCAGAAGGAAATATTTCCTTTAATGGATCCAAGGACGCGCATTCTCCAAGCCAAGCGGAATAGTCATATGAGTCAAGAGCTCTGCTTAAAGAAGCAGATTCAACCGAAGGAGCCGATACAACAACGATTTCAATGTAGTTGAGCTCGGTGGGACTCAACGGAATCTCTTCACCCCATGATTCTATCTGGTCGATGGGGGGAAGGACCCAAGGATAAAAACGAACCGAAATCATACTGATGGAGGCGAGGTTTGGAGGTGGGAGTGAAAAAACACCCATGAGGGCAGGATCTTTGAAGAGCCCGGCTCCCACACTCGCGAAAGGGATGGAGGTATGCTCAACGAAAGGCACATTGCCTTAAGAAGAAGAAGTGAAGAAGGAGAGCTGGTCTACCATGACAATTTTCCCCTGGTGAGGGAAATGAATGACACGAAAGAGGGACGAAGCCACGACACGCATGGCATATGTCCAACTCCGGCCCAGAAAGAGGTTGTAAGTAAGATTTGCATCAATGTCCTCAACTTCCACTTCAACAGTTTTCCCTTCTAAAGTAATTGGCAATCGTTGAAGGATACCATAGGAACGAGATTCTCTCCCATCGAAGGCTTCCAGTGTCATGGGAGACTGGCTCAAAGTCAGAGACCTGATCGCTTTCCAACAAGCAACAGACATGATGCAAGTTGACGCGCCTTCATCAATAACCGTACGATGGATCATTTTCGAGTTGATGATGACTTGTATGAGGAAGGTGATCTAATGAGGTAGCCTTGGGACATGGCTCTCGAGATCAAAGGTGATAAAATCCGAATCTTCCAGGTCAATGCCACCGATGGCCGATAGCAGGGACTTCCTCTGAGGGGGGTAGCTCTAGAGAACTTCTAAAGCGGACATAGCCGACGGAGCCTGCGCTAAGTCCTCAACTATGCTATAGTGCTAGGCAGCACGAGCATTTGGGTTGTAAGATGATCTCTGGAGTACTCCTTTGGGAGGGGGTCGGATGGGTGTCTCAGTATTAGGTCTCTCGATGTGGAGTGGACCAGAACTAGACGGAGGAGTGCTTGAGAGGACCTTAGGCTCCTTCCTGACGGATGATGGATATTCCTTTGTTCAAGTCGTTACATGAACGAGAATGGTTCCAGCCATGAACACTTGGGAACCAAAGGGAGAGGAAGACGAAGATGGATCAGCCACCATTTGAGTCTGATGAGAGGGGAAAGGTTCTTTCAGAACCGCAGGAATCCCAGGAGCGCCTTTCAACAAACGACTAACCTCGGACCGCCTTGGGTAGTATTTGGTATAGTGATCCTCATCACAGATAAGACTAGGATACTTTGGTTTATGCTTGGCTCCTTCCTCGGGTGGAGGTTTGGAGGAGTCCTATTTGGGTTGCTCAGACTTATTCTTTGCTTTCCCCTTTTTCTTTCCTTTCGAGGCTTTGTTCGCTGTGGTGGACTGAACGACGTTAACCTCGGAAGTACTTCTAGAATTAGAACCACCCTGAGAAGTATTTTTGTTAGAAGCATTCGATTTTTGCTTCCCAGGGTTCGAGGATGATTTCTTTGACGTCAGATTTATAGAGCCAATAACCCCATCAACAGATGGCTTTGGTGGAGCTTTGGATGTACCGGGTTTCGGGGCATCAGGCAAATACTCATATAAAGTACCCAACTGAGAATAAACTAAGTCAAGGTATTGGGCACGTGCGATAGCTTTCTCTTCAGTCACACAAGCTCCCATAGCAATGTCCCGTGCGATCTTAGGGACAAAGGAAGTTGTGAACCAATCGGTGAGGAGTTGATCAGGAATCTAGAACTTGATCAACTGACGATGCCTTCTCCATTCATGTATATGATCAGAGATGTGCGTAGCTGTGTCCTGCTTGAGAGACGTAAGGAGATGCGTTCTCGTCTCATACCGAATGGGTAACTGAAAATGAGTGAGGAATGCCATTGCCAATGAATTGAAATCTTGAAAAGATGCACGGGTCAATTCAATGTACCATTTAGCAGCGGAGCCGGTGAGAGTCCTTTGGAATAGGCAAAGTCGAACTCAATCATCAAGCCATGAATTGGACGAACACCAAAGGTGGTAAGTCATTACATGGGCTTGAGGATCCTCTCCAGCTTTGCCATCAAATTTGGGACAGTCGTCGAGTATCTTGGTTGGAACCGACGACCATTGTGGATTATGCAAGATAGGATGATTGGTTAATTTCAACACATCGGGCAGTTCCAACGTTGCTAAGAATGGTAGCTGAGGGTTGAAGGACATCTGCGGTTGCGGATATGAGGTAGGGCCAGAGTTCCACGCAGTTTCTGGTTGCCCATTGACCTTGTCCGGATGACCCAGATCCATAAGGGTTATATCCATAACCGGACGGTTGATTCTGGATTTGACCCCCAACGCCCCATTGGTTACCATATTGACCTGCAGGAGCAACATTTGGTTGCTGGTAATTTTGATAAGGAGCGACCTACAGCTATTGATAATTTTGATATGGGGAAAACTGAGTTTCCCCCTGGGGTTGTTGATATCCATACGGTTGCTGGACTCCATACTAAGCCTGGGAACCATGCTGCATTTGATAAGAAGGTTGGGATTGAAACCCACCTTGCGGCTGGAGACCAGTTTGAGTCTGGGGCTGAAAATCGGGTTGAGCTTGAGAAGAAGGGACCATCTGCATGCCCGGTTGAGCAGGCCCAGGGAGATGTCCTTGGGAAGACTGAGGTTGGGCCATCTGGCCGGAAGGTTGTCCTGGTTGGGTTTGGGACGAACCTACTTGCCCAGAAGGTTGAGCTTGTTGGGTGTTCGGTTTTCCTTGCGCAACTGAAGGTTGTCCTTGTGGACCAGATGGTTGACTAGACTAAGCAGTGGGCTGGCCTTGCTGCATATAAGGTTGACCACCCTGCCCAGAAGGGTACCCTTGCTAGATTCCAGGTTGTCCTTGCTGCGCGTAAGGTTGTCCTGGATTCCTATAGGGTTGACCCTAAGGGTATCCCTGCTGGACTCTAGGTTGTCCTTGTTGAGCATAAGGTTGTCCCAAGTTTCCAGAAGGTTGCCCAAGATAGGTAAAAGACGGACCACTGTAGGCCGAAGTTTGTCCCTGAGAGGGTTATCCTTGTGAGCCTCCAGGTTTCCCTGGATAGGTTTGGCCATAATACTACTGCCCATAATTAGGCTGCGTGTAGGATGGCTGACCTTGGTATGATGGTCCTTGGTGTGGCTGCCCTTGATCCGGATGGAATTGGCCACCACCATAACCAGTGGTACCCCAAGCGACATTCAACGAAATTGAAGCCTCAATAGCGGGCTGAGCTGGCAAGGAGGTAACAAATGATGACCTATAGGATCATAATAAGGGCCTTGCGTGCCTGGATTTTGGACAGCATGCAAATATTGAGAATATGCCCCCCTTGCTGGAATGTCACCAGAAGAAGGTGGGGAACTGCTTGCAGGATGAACAACTCTGGCAGCATGTGCTGACTGACCACTATGTACCGGACTGTGGGATGGGCTGGCAACAGTAGTTACGATGGAAGATGCCATAACGGCACTAGCAACTGGAGTTGAAGATGCGACACAAACGGTCGGATTGGTCGGAACTGACGTGACAACGATATTGTGAACTTGGGAAACAAAAGATCCCGTAGTGGGAAAGATGTTATGATCCCACATGGTACCAGAAGAGGAGTTCCTAGAGCCCATGGAATCCCTCAGAGCTCTATAGCGCGCAGGCACTGTAATACCGAGAGGGGTAACAGTGTAGGGCATAGATATGACCGGGGATGTGGCCGGGATAGGAGTCTCAATACTTGACACAACAGGTGTCCCGGTCGCTACAGGAGATGTGTCCTCCATATCAGAGGAAGCCATCGGGGTTGAAACACCAGTAGGAGTAGAGGGATAATCCTCTTCGTAAGGTTCCCAAACAGGGTTCCAAAACAGATCGTGAATCTCGTCCTCTAGAGCACGAGAGCTCAACGGTTGGACACTTAGAATAACAGGAAAAGTGTCACCACAAACCAGTGTCTCAGGAGCAGCAGAAGAAGGAGACCCTTGGACACTAGGGACGGGAGATGGGATCGATGGATCTGCCAGGATGATTGAACTCAAAAAATCCTAGACAAGCTAACGAAGAAAATCCCTACTCGAAACTAACGCAAACAAGATCTAACAAGGTATGTGTGATCGTGGTCGAATAAATTTTAAGACATTAGGACACAACTTGACCTTTTCATTTTTTAAGATTCGAGAAAAGGACAAAAGATGACTCTAGTCGCCTTCGAATATTTAGTGAGCTCGAAGTGACAAATGCTCAAGCGATCCTTTTCTTTTAAGGAGTCCGAAAAGGATCAAAAAGTGACTACTCTAGAGAAACTAGACAAGGGGTTTACCAGACAATCCGTAAAACTGCATATACGCCTTAGCAATCATATGAAAACCAAGGACTTTTCGTACGACAGTCAATCTTCCCGAATGCTGTGTTCGGTGCGTTACAAGCTGTAAGGCGGCAGACATGGCTTCCTATGGATTAAGGATGATAAGCTAGTGGAGTCTCCCCATATATACGCGATGGTACGTGGGAGCACAAGTCCGTACTAGACCACAATTGAGTCACAAAAGGAGGAATCACCCAACCTTAAGTGAAAACAAAAGTGGCTAGGTTTAACGATGCCGGAGCACGTCTCTAGCCTAGACCTCTAGAATGTGAGCATTATGTTCCAATGCGTTTTTAGATTTATTCAATTTATTTTAAAGTTGATCTTGAGTTAAGTTTTGGTTTTCAGGTCCTACTATATGTAATCTCTCAAAATCCCTAAATGCAATCTATATGCCAAAACATGTCATTCTATTCGATGAATGCTAATTACGAGAGAGTTAAAGAGATTTCATGCAAATGAAACGATCACAAACAACAAAAGAGTTTCCCTAATGAAGCTAATGCAAATCAATAAACTTTTCTTTAAGATCACTAAATCACTAATCGAAATGAAAAGTCTTAATTTTCATTAACTGATTCAAAGCAAAAGAGATTTTTCTTTTCGATAATAGAAAAATGCACTAAATAAATTTTGAGAAATAACACGAACAAATTATTTGCAATACAAACACGTTTAGTTCCTCAAATCACCAATCAAACATCCAAAAAACCAAAAAGATCCCAAAGAGAACAATGAGTCGTGTGATCTGGGGTCAAAGTGAGACGAAGCAGAATTTAAGTGAAGACAAAGCAAATCACCCAAATAACGCAACAAAATGATTCACAACTACCAAACAAGTGTAAGGGGGCAAACAAAAGAGTCGATTGGACCACAAAAATATCAAAACACCTTAGGAAGGCTCGATTCACAAGGCCACTAGATGCCTTAGGGCTAGAAATGCGAAATCGGTAGAAAGAAGCAAACACCCAAAGGGTAGCGATCAAAGCCAGTCAAATCACACTCCAACACACTCAAGTAGCCTGATAAAGGTACTTAGGACAAAAACAAAGCTCAAAAAGTTCAGAACCAAGCAAAATTCAAAAGTTTACAGGCCTGGCGCGACTGTCAGGCTGCAACAAGCGCCTTTCAGGAATTGGCGCAGGTTGTAAATGTGCAACTTGCGCCAACTGGCGCGACTGTCACGCTATAAACTAGTGCCAGCCGAGTTTGCTATGGAAAAATAAAAACAAAAGAGCCAAGGCTGAAACCAGCAACACCTAATGTTACACTGAAATTTGTCACCTTGACTATCTGCAGTCTTTGTGGCCTCATCAATAGCCACATTGTCCTCTTTGTCAAGCCCCATACCTCTGCTCTTCATGTCAAAACCTCAAAGAGAGAGAAAGTCACTTGAAAACATGTTTATCTCTGGGTACGCAGGTTCTCTCTACCTTGCCTGCGTGTACGCACTCCAAATACACTAGACCTGCATCCTTATACGCTCTGTAAGCTAAAGGTTGGGTGCGTACCCCTGTAAAGGTCAAAAGGCGCAAGTTTCATCTTTAAAAAGTTACTTGTGGTCACTTCTAGAGCCTTCTAGAAGAGTTTTTGACGTGTATTGAGCGCCTCCAGATGGTTCATGCACCCTATGATAGAGGAGCTTATCCCATCAAGAGAGGAGCTACCCCATCCAAAAGAGGGAGTATCCCATTGATGTTGGAACTGAATAACCTCCTCTAGAATACTATAAATACAGGCATTGGGCCAAAGGAGGGGGGGTTGAAAGCTGAACATTCTAAGGGTTGATGCTGCTGGAATTAGGACTTCCATTGTTGACTTGTGAGGAGAGATTACTATCCTTTCTTTTTGCCATATTGGGAGTGGGTGAGCTTGTCAAAGTAGAGGAATCTCTTGCTGGACCCTGGGAGGAGCTTGCACAACACCAAGGCTCAGGTTGTAATGGTTCCTTTTTTGTTTCCTTAATACAAATAAGTCCATTCTTCTCAATGATTTGTTGTTAATGAATTATTTCATGTACTCCTTGGTCTATGTGATAAATATTCTTTGTTTTATGATGAATATTCAGATGTTATGTAATCGTTTGCTTTGTTAGTGTATGCAGGTCTGAAAGTGAAGGAGGAGCTCATCTGGATCAGCAAGGCTGGACTGCTACAACAAGCGTTGGACCTAAGGTAAGATCGAAAACATTTGAATTCTCGTAGAATGATGTGTATTTAGAGAAGGATAGCTCTTTTTTGGTTTGTTTGTCACTAGAGAGTCTTAGACTCCTAGGGAGGTTGGATTTGTCTGCAAATATAACTCTTTCCGCATGACAAATTGGCGACTCCGCTGGGGAATCCATTGTTGGGTTTGATTTTTCCTTTAATCATTGCTTTGATCTGAAAATAGTTCTATTTCTTTTGCTTTTTGGTTGTTTGACTGTGTTTTTGGGTGGCTTAGCTTAGGGTCAGTTTAGAACTTAGTTTTTCTTTGTTTTACAGTAGTACGCACCCTCTGGGTTAGACACAGTGCGTACTTGTGCGCACTGTACCTGTGCACACAGAGCGGCCACGCACCTGGCTCAACAGGTTGCCTGCGTACCCTGGTAAAATTTAGCAAATTTCCCTTTTTAATCAGTTTTTCCCCTTTTGAATTTGTTTTTCTTA
>APFE030878083.1:108790-124835 GCA_000404065.3 Pinus taeda
GTAAGATCGAAAACATTTGAATTCTCGTAGAATGATGTGTATTTAGAGAAGGATAGCTCTTGTTTGGTTTTTTTGTCACTAGAGAGTCTTAGACTCCTAGGGAGGTTAGATTTGTCCGCAAATATAACTCATTCCGTTTGACACCTAAGTACACCAAGAGGCAAAAACCAACACAGGCATTCAACCCAGAAGGCTAATCAAGCAGGAGAAACCAAGGAAATAACCAAGAAATAAGGCAAGTTCCAAGCTGTTCAGTTTGTAAACCAAACTGGAGATGGACTGAAGCAGCATTGATCTACTTCACTAATGCAATGCAATAGCGTTTCGAAGGCTATATGGCCAGACTTCAGGCTCCGTCTAAAGTTTACAAATCAAACAACAAGACAAGATAAACAAACAAGGAAAAAGCCAACTCCCCAGCGGAGTCGCCAAATTGTTGTGTAGGTAAATCCCCTCTGCGGACAGAGGTGATCCCACTAGCCTAAATGGGGTCTAGCAACAATCAAACAACGCTAACATGCAGGTTCCTAATTGCAAAGTAAAGTTCGATGATGAGAGCCTACCTCGAATCCAACGCTAGTATTCGTAGAAGGGTCGTCGCTTCCGTTCTTTCGCTTCAGCTGGTCACAATCCTCACAATCCTCGTGAACAGACACCTGCACATGCAAAGAACAAGACAAATACAAGCATAAAATCCAAGAAATGCAACTATGTATCCGTCAGAAAGGATACAAATCAAACATCATTATAAAGACAATATGAGTGGAACCATAATGATAGTCGTCTATTATTATTGATAAACAAAGAAAGATACAACCAAGTTCTGACGTCAAATCCTCCTTTGGCTGGGTGATCAACAACACATGCCTTGCAAAGCTTGTAGGGGATGAGGAACAAGCCTCTCTCTCCTTGATTACTTGGACATGGATCTCCTCCTTAAAGATATAGCCTTATGGGGATGACGAAGGCCTCTTGTAGCATGAGCTTAGCAATTATCAGACTTTGGGACTTAGATTTGGGAGCTTGAAGAGTAGAATTACTAACTAGCTTGTCAAAGGCAAAGAGACAAGCTTATATAGAGGTAGGAGAAGTAGATAAGACCATCCACAAGATTCATGGGATTGTCCTTATCATTAGGAAGCTTCCATGAGAGGTGGAGAACTACTTCCCTCCTTGGGAGATTCGAAACCCAACTGAACTAACTCAAACTGGAATCAGTTCATGAATAGGTTAGAAGGAACCTTCGGAAGTTTGTTTGTTAAAAACTTTACCCAACTGGGTTGGCGCTAGTGCGACTCTGACACAGAGCGCCAGTTGGCGCGCCCTCTTTGGAGGATTTCCCCCATTGGCGTGAGTGATACACTGTGGAACATCGCCAATGGAAAAAGGGCTATATTTATGGGTATTTTGCAGAAGGTGTCTTCAGGGCACATGAAGTACATACTCAAGGGGATATAATGCAGGTGTTTTCAAGTTATGTCACTTCTCACAGGTCTCGGAATAGGTCCTCCAATGTACAGGAGAAGGGGTAACAGGGATGGTGAAAAAATACTGTGTAACACTCACGAACACCATGCCTTGTTAGAACCAGGATGAACCATCCAGATCTTGTACCTTGCTAGCTACTACCCCAGCTCATAGCTTACTACAGGTCATGGCTATTCCTGGAGCCCCCACTGGGACAACTAACTCATCTAAGGTAAGCTCCTTTCACATGATTGGCCACTTCCCATTGCCATACCCTGGATGGAAGCTTACCATTCGCCCTCTCACAACAAATGGGTCAACTAACCTTAGTAAATCTGTGGAGAGGGATAGGCTAATAGGGGTTACTTCTTTTCCGCGGGAAGCTGGCTGGGCCAAACCAGACCCATGCCAGGCCAAATCACCCTATAGTGAGGTTCCCTCAAAAGGAGGTGAGATCTTGTATTTCCTAATACCAACTAACCTGATCCCATTGCTTGCTGGCCAGATTCACAGATGATGTTAGGGAGTAAGGCAAACTTGCTGGACTTAAGGTTACCACCCGTATATCACCAAGTGGGCCTTCTAGGTGCTACCAGGCACGGTCTCCTAGCCCATATAGATGGGGTGTCCATCATTTGGTTAGGGTGAAAGGGAATCCTTCCTTGAGTTACATTGGTGCCACCAGCTGTAGTGGTCCATCAGGGGGAATCCAGTGGTTATCACCCAACCTCCTACTTTTGGTAGTGGTTGTCCTGTTGCCGTTCATCTTTTGTACTAGTGACTTTTATTTCTTGTTTAATATCTAAAGAGTGCACCGAGGGGGTATGTACTTTTTTTCCACTGCTGGAACCAAAAGTCTCTTCAGGTAATCGGAAACACTCTAGGAAAATACATAGACCAAGCAGTAAAAAAAGATCAGTATTCATGTGCCTACATATGTGTCGAAGTCGATCTGGAGGAGGGACTGCCAGAAGCAATCAAGCTAACAGTTGCCGGATGGATGCATGTTCAAGAACTAGATTATGAACAACTCCTTTTTAAATGTAGACACTGCCATGGTCATGACCATTTCGAAAAACACTGCAAGGAAAAGGCTGAGGAACAAGCAAAGATGCACAATGGTGATCAATGGACCCTAGTCTAGAAAGCATCGCAACAAAAAAAAGGTAGGGGGAAAGTCACTTAGAAGGAGGTCCCCAGTAGCTCCAAACCCATCGAAGAAAGGGGTCCAAACCCAAATGAAAAAGAAAGCAGCCAGGCCCAACCCTCAGAAATAATCCTAGAAAACGTAGACCAGGAAGGAACATTCAACTCCAACAAAGAAGACAAAGAAGCAAGCCACCTAGAGGCTTCCAAAGGCAGCCCCTCAAATCCCTCATATACAGAAGTCACAAGGAAAAATCCAACAGATAGCTCAGGATCATCAGAGGACGAGATCTACGAGCATCCGTCAAAAAGAGCTAGAAGGAAATCCCATAAAGAAGCAAGGGAGGAGGAGGCTTAAAGACTTAAAACTCAAGGAAGCCAACCCACGATAGAGATGTCTATTGGGAGAAATGCCAGAACAATGCCTCCTAAGGGAGGATTCCTCCCCTGTCTGGTAAATAATGCATCTTGTCTCTTGGAACTTTAGAGGTCTGGGGACCCACATGAAAATAGAAGTAGTCAAGGATCTACTGAAAATTGAACCACCAGATATTCTCATGCTCCAAGAGACAAAAATCGAAGGGCGAGCCCTCCTTGACATTAGTAAGGTGAAGTGGAAGAAAAACGCAGGCAAAGCAGTAAGCTCAAGGGGCTCTTCAGGGGGGTTGACTACCCTATGGACAAAAGATCTCTTCCACCTGAACAACTCCTTTGAAACTCAACACTGGATCTTCATAGAATTAAAGCATTGTGCAATTAAGTTGACTATCTCACTCTTCAATCTTTATGTTCCAGTTCTTTACTCTGAAAAAAGAGAATGTTGGAATTCCCTCCTAGCATTCTTAGAGCAGCATAACCCCAATAACATAATCCTTACTGGAGATCTGAACATAGTTCTAAAGCCCAAAGAAAAGAGAGGGGGAAATAGCAGTAGAGACCATTTGTTGCCTTTAGTGGAAGATCTCATCCAACAATGGGACCTCCTTGATTTTAGTCCAATAAGAGGTCTCTATACATGGACAAATAACAGGACAGGGGAGGAACACATATCTACTCATTTGGAAAGATTCTTAGTTCAAATCTCACTGATGATGAACAGCAACATAATCAATACAAAAATCCTCCCCAAATTAACTTCATACCATAAGCCCATTCAGCTGCTCCTAGAGGATGAAGAAGACTTGGGTCATCTTCCTTTTCGCTTCAGCCCCCTCTGGATTGAAAGGGATGGTTTCATGGAAATGGTGAAAGAAGATTGGGCCAAACCAATCTCTGGATCATCATGTTATGTTTGGGAGAAAAGGCTCAAGGCAACAAAACAAGCCTTGAAAGAATGGATTAAAAAACCCGCTCCAAATTCAACCAGCCAAAGGAAAGAAATAGTGTAGACTTTGGAGGACATTCAAGTTGAAATGGAACACAAGGATATGACCTCAGAGATGATAGGCAAAGAGGTAGAAGCCTAACCCTCTTCCTTCCGCTCCTTTAGAATGGAAGAAGAGTACTGGAGAATCAAATCCTGTAGCCTCTAGTTGAAGGCTGGGGATCGAAACACCTCTTTCTTTCATCACCAATATAGACCTAGACTGTCACATAATCATATTTCAGAAATCATAACTAAAGAAGGGCATATCTACAAAGGGTTTGTACAAATAAAAGGGGTAGCAGAGAGTCACTTCAAAAAGCTTTTTACTATAGGGACACAAGGCAGTGAGGAAGACTCAGCGGATTTCCTCTCAAACATCCCTTTCCTTGTCAGATCAGAAGACAATCATGCTCTCATCAAACCCTTCATGGAGGAAGAAATAATTAATGTTATTTGGTCTATGGAACTTGATAAGGCTCCTAGGCCTGACGGGTTCACCATCCACTTCTACAAGATCTACTGGGATACCATTAATTATGACCTCCAAAAAATGATAAGAGGGTTCCAGAAGAAAGCTAAGATAGGAGGAGGAACCAATTCCAAATACCTCGCACTAATTCCAAAAGAGGCCAACCCAGAAACCTTTGCCAGATTTAGACCCATATCTCTATGTAACGCCTCCTACAAAATTTTGGCCAAGATGCTGGCAAACAAAATTAAACCATTACTCAAAAGTCTCATATCCTCCTCCCAGGGAGGATTTGTTGAAGGTAGACACATCTTGGATAATGTCATCCAAGTGTAGGAGACAATTCACTCAAGTAAACAATGAAAAGAAAAAGGAATGTTGATAAAACTAGACATGACGAATGCTTTTGATAGGGTTAATCACACCTTCCTCATCAAAGTCTTATGCTCCTTCGGGTTGTCGAACCAGTTTGTGAATCTTATAAAAGCCTGTATTGACAATCCCTAGATTCCCCCCCCCCCCCCCAAGTTAATGGGCGCCCTACTAGCTTCTTTCATGCCCAGAGAGGCCTTAAGTAGGGCTTCCCCCTCTCTTCTTTTCCGTACATTATGCTAGCTGAATATCTGAGCAGAAAGCTCACTGCTGAGAGAGACGCTAGATCACTACCTGGCCTTAGAACTTCCCATGGCATAGATCCCTTAAACCACGCCCTGTTTGTGGATGACTCTATTCTTCTCGGAGGAGCCTCTCTCAGAATTGCAATGGCATTTGACTTCATCCTCAAATGCTATTGTAGGGTAACATGAGCCTTAGTAAGTGAACGAAAGAGTGAAATTTATGGCCGGAATATGGAACAACAAGAGCTCATGAGCATATCTCAGATCTTGGACTTTAAAGCCTATGCAAAATGGGAGAAGATCAAATACCTGGGTTTGCCTATTACAAATGGAATTAAAAAAGGGATCTGGGGGTGACATTATTAGAAAAATCAAAACAAAAATCTCATCTTGGGGAGGCTACTGGTTAACAAAAGGAGGAAAAGTAATTCCTATTAAAACTCTGTTGTCTGCGTTGCCAATTTACCAATCTGCTTTTCTTCTTGCTCCTAAAAATGTGATGGATCAAATATCTAAACTCCTGAGGGATTTTCTATGGAAAGAGGGGAAAGGGAATCAGGAAAAAATTCACTTGATCAACTAGGACACAGTCAAAAGAGACATTACAGAGGGCGGTTTATAGATTCATGATCCTGCGATGGTTAACCTTGTGCTTGGTTGAAAAATCTTGTGGAAATTGCATTGTGATCCACAAAACCCGGTTAGTCAATCACTCTTGCACAAGTACACAGATGGTCTTGCGCTATGGAATTTGCAAGCCTGCATCTCAGTTAACTGCTCCCAAACTTGGAATTTATGCTGAAAAAGTCTACACTTCTTCAGAGAGAAGGTGTATCGCGTGCTCAGAAATGGAAACGAAACCTCTCTGTGGGACGATCGCATTATGTATCATGCTTCGATATCTGAGTCTGAAGACATCGCAGATATAAAGGAGTAGCTCCAACGCGCTGGCATCAATAGTGTTTATAATCTTTCTAGGTGGGACAACAAAGGCAATTGGTGTTGCTGGGACTTCCACAACGACCCTGTTAGATTCTTGCAGCAACAAAATCGACTCATTGAATTGATTGAAGAGGTAGCACCAGTTCATCAAAGCATGAAGGATGCATGGGGATGGGGACACTTAGGAAGGTACACCACAACTGTTGGTTACAATGCCCTTCACCCAACAAAAATCAGCAATCATCTGCCTAGTTTCTGGAAAAAATTATGGGATCCTGGAGGTCTTCCTAAAGTCATTTTTTTTCTTTCTAGATTTTGGTGCATAACAGAGTCCTAACAGGAGAAAATTTGGCCAAGAGAAGCTAAGCAGGACCGCATAGATGTGCCCTCTGCAGAAGAAATACTTAAACAACTAAACACCTCTTTATTGACTGCTATTTTGCTAGAGAAGTATGGGCTACATTCCCCATGAACTCCAGATTTCCCCCTCGGGCCATGATTCTGTAGCACAGTGATTTGCCTCATGGAGCCACCTATGTCCCCACAATATTCCCACTAAATCTCTATGGAACAGAATTTGGATCGCCATCCCCAAATACATATGTTGGAAAATTTGGTTGACTCAGAATGAACAGATTTTCAAAGAAATCTCTTATACTCCCTTGAAAGTAGCAACCAAAGCAAAATCCCTCCTTTTAGAAGCAGTCCAACAATCTTACTTTAAAATGGAACTCACTCTCCTTCCTGAAGAAAAGAGATGGTTGGATTCTCTTTCCCCTCTGCCTCGAAAGCTCCCTTTGGTCCCCCCCATTGCAAACCTTGAATGGAAAAAAGGACATTCTGACATCACTTTCCAAGATTGGTGGAGGCAACAACATCTAACCTCGATTTTGTTTGATGGGGCTTCCAAATGAAACCCAGGTGCTGCTGGAGCAGGGGGTATTATGTACTCTCCAGATGGCTCAAGAAGGGATTGCTTTTGCTGTGGTATTGGGTAAAAAACCAACAAGCAAGCAGAGATTCTAGCTCTCCTCAAAGCTTGCCAAATTGCAAGGGAACTAGGCATCAAAGACTTTCAAGCATTTGAAGACTCAGAAATACTAATAAAAAAAACTCAACACAGAGGAATTGTTCAATAATGCAAGTCTCAACAAAATTCTCAGCAGATTAAAGAGAACTCTCCTTGAATTTGACACCTAAAAATTCTACCACATTCTAAGGAATTCGAATAGTGAAGCAGACCTCATGGAAAATAAAGGGTGGGCTCTTCAGAAGGGACAACTCAACATTAATGAAGAGATATCATATCAATCTTTCTTCTCTTGATAGAATTGTAATCCATCCTAGCATAAGAAAGATAATAAGGAGAATTGTACTCATAGTTGTTTAGGCTCTAGCCCAAGCATCTACCTTAAAATAAATAAATAAACATACCCGTTTCAGTTAATTTTTTTTTTTTTAATATTGATTCATTCATGCTTTAAATTTCATGTTGATAGATAGAGAATAAAGATCTAGCCAAACTGTTTAATCTTGGCATATCAATATTTAGGTAGTAATAATGAGCTCATTGGTTTAATTTGAGCCATTGGAAGTTATAAGCTTAGAATTAGATAGTTTTCTTATAAAAAGAAAAAGAAACAAAGGGTCAACAAGCTCAAATGCACCCAATGAATGAAGAGAAAATGCTAGGCTAAATAAAGGGTAGAAGAAGAAGTTTTGCAAATGCACAAGGTTGCCATGTCAAAGACACATTCATCATGCTTAATCCAATGTTTCATGTGCAGAAGGAATTGTGAAAGAAAAATGACATTCACTAAATGCTTATTTACTAATTCCCCCTCATTTCACTAGACTCCCACATACTGTCTTTTTTAATTTCCCCTCATTATCCCTTCATTACTTGTAAAAACCCTGTTCCCTTCATTTTGACCTTTTGCCCATTGGTTTCACACATTTCCCTAGACATTACCCTTCAAAAATCATTCCCCCTTCCCAAAAACCCCTTTCGCTAGTTTGAAACCCATGCCCATTACAAATATTATATTCCCCCTTATTAATTTCCCTTTTCCCCTTAAAAACCCACTAAACCCCTTTATCCTAAGTTATTTCCTAAGTCCTACTTTATAATTCCCCACGTCATAATTCCCCGACACCCTTTTAACTCACCAAACCTTGGTGTATAGTTGAAAACTCTGCCATATGAATCCATGGTCCCACCTTTATTAAATCATTTCTTATGTTAAAAACCCATCATTATTTGTTAATTAATTACAATTCATTGTAATTAAACCCCAGGCCCCGCCAACCACTTTCCAACTCCGTCTGTGCAACTTCACCGCGCGATATCCCTCTGATTTCCCACTTCCAGATCCAACGACACACATCCATATCGTGCGGATTTATCATCCGACAGTCAATGACCCAAGAGCACGCAATATTTGTGTTTTTGGCTGAGCAATGTTTGGCTACTTGGCGACACCAGGTTATATTGCATGTCTTAGGGTCCTATAATAATAGGATTCATAATTTTGAATTGGATATGGTTACTCTTGTAATATTGTACATACTTTTTCTTTCTGCAAAATGTTTTCCATATTAAAAATAAAAAAATGTAAAGAGGGTATATCCTAAAAGAATAATCAAAGGACAAAAAGAAACAAAAAATTTCAAAAAAATTCAAAAAGGTGAAAAATATGAACAAAAAAAAAGAAATAAAACGTATCATGAAAGTGTGCAAATTCAAATGCCACTACTTTTTACTTTATTATGCAAAATAAGGTTGTGTGTACCTTGTTAGAAATTCCACAATCCATGATGGTCAAATAGCTTAATCTTGACTCATTCACGCTTTAAATTTCATGTTGATAGATAGAGGTTGAAGATCTAGCCAAACTGTTTAACCTTGGTAGATCAGTAGTTAGGTAAAGAATAAAAATGAGCTCATCAGCTTAATCTGAGCCATTGGAAGTTATAAGGTTAGAATTAGATGTATTTCTTGTAAAAATAAAAGAGAATAAAGGGTCAGCAAGCTCAAATGCACCCAATAAAGAGAGGAAAAAAATGTTAGGATAAATAAAGGGTAGGTAGAAGAAAGGTTGCAAATGTATAAGGTTGCTGAGTCAAAAGCATATTTATCATGCTTAATCCTATGTTTCATTTGCAGGAGCATTTATGAGAAAGAAAAGATGTTCACAAGATGGTTTAACTAATTTCCCCTCATTTCACTATGCCCCACAATGCTTATTTGCTAATTTCCCCATTATCCCTTTATCAATTAGAAATATGCTTTTCCTTTCATTTTGAACCTTACCCCTTGGTTTCACACATTTCCTTAGTAATTACCCTTCAAAAATCAACCCCCTACCCAAAACCCCTTTTCCCTAGTAAGAAACCCATTTCCCATTGCAAATATTACCTTCCCCTTTATTAATTTCCCTATTGCCCTTCAAAAACCCATAAAAACCCCCTTATCCTAAGTTTATATCCCCCTGCGTTATCAAATTAATTTCCTTGCTTTATATTTCCTCGACAAACTCTTTTTTAACCCAACAAATCTTAGTACGGTTAAAAAACCCCGCCACATAACCCCTGGTCCCACTTTATTAAATCATTGCTTATATTTAATCCTGATCTTATACACTAATTAATTACAATTTACTGTAATTAAACCTCGGGCCCCGCAAATCCCTTTCTCGATTCCCTTCGTGCAGCTTAACCATGCGACAAATTTCTGATATCCTACCCCCAGATCTGATGGTGTGCATCCATATTGCGCGGGTTCACTGTCAAACCGATAGCAGCCCAAGAGCACGCGAGATTCGCAGTTCTGCCTGGGCACTATTCTGCTACGTGGCGGCCCCATGCTTGATCACATGCTCATGAAAAATACCGCCTACCCTCTAAAAGCGGTGTGATGGCCCAAAAAACCACCTCCCCACCCAGAACAAAAAACTACCCACTGTTCATTTATATTTTTTGCGCCAAAATGTGATCGTTATTCGTTAAAAAGCTGAAAAAGCCCCAATTTGCTCTTTTCCCTCATTTTTCACTGCAACTGCTTCTTAAGCCATTTGCGACACCTTAAATCTGAAAACAACTGAATTGACCACCGTTTTCCACCTGAAGAAGCTCCACACACCCAATTCAAACAACCAGTTCACAGTGGAAGCCACTGTACCCTTTGCATTCACCATTGAGCTTAGTTTGCAAGACAGACCGCCGATTTCCAAGTATTCTTGGGAAAACCAGAATGACCCTTCAATTTGAAAACGTAGACTAATTGAAAGCTTAATTAATTGAAATAAATTAAGAAATTTGTCTAAATTGAATACTAGCTTATTTGTATACCCCAAACCCTCCTTTTACAGTTTGTAATTTCTCACTCATTGTACCAAAAACTCCTAAAACCTCACTTGTAGAACCTCTACTAGCCTAATTCATATCTCTAAACCCAATTATGGCTTCCCAAACCTCCTTGGATGTGAGACCTCTACAAACTCCTCACCTGGAAATCGACCACCTTTTAGTAGCAGACAAAGATTTTCAAATAAAGGATATCGGTTCCCCTACTTACCTTCTAAAGCTGCATTGCTAGAGTAAGGAAAGATTCTTAAACCAAAACGATGACATCCACCTTTGGAAAACTAATTTTGCCCAAATATTTGTTTCCAGAAGTACACCCATTCCTAGACATCATCCATTTCTGTCATGCTTGCTACATTCCTAGCCAAAGAGCTGTTGTCACCCCCAACCAACAAGTATTATTTACCATTATTGTAGAATCTATCAATCAAATGTTTTAGGTCCAACCAAGCCCTAATGAAACCCCACTATATATTGGAGGCTTTCTGGACCTATATGTCAAGTTAGACCTGGCCAAAATAGCCCAAATTTTCAAAACTTTCATCATAGAGGAATGTCATACTCCCATAGATAGTCCCGCTTATGCTGCCACCATTTTCTCAGAAAGGGGTGGATAGATTATTACTATGCTCTCTTGCATCTTAGGATATACCACAGATGAGCATGTGTATGAGGTTGTCCTTGACTTTCTTTCCATCTTTAGCCCAGGCAAGCCTCCTACTGCTATTTATAACTATGCGCAGTTCATTGTAGACAGGATGAATGAACAATTCACCAGATTACCAACTGAAAGAGTTTTCAAGTATTCTTCTGTATTATTTCACATGTTTTTATATTATCAATCAGATAAATTCCCTGTTTGCATCCGAAATCTAGATGCCAAAGGAAATCCAAGGTGAGTTATTTATTAGACACCCTTGATCCAGAAATACTCCATTACATTCACCTATAAGGACTTCATTGATTCATTTGTCCATCCAGTCATGAACATGCTAACCAGTAGCCCTCAACCCAGAATCAACCAAGAGATCAAGAGGGTCTTATAGTTGGCCAAGAACAACAAGGTGGGAGACTGGTATCTGCACCAGAACCACACAGAAATTAGAATTTATGGATGCCAACTTGCCCCTTACAAACTTCTCGAATACCTCCCTATGAGGATATCTGCACTAGAATATTTTAGGCATATCATTAATTCTGATGAATTCAGCTTCCTAGCAGCTAGGAAGAAAACCTAATTCAAAATGAAAAATCAATTGGGCCCCTTAATTTGTAATAACAGAGAAGCTGGACCAGAGGCAGACAAGATGTTACAGCAAATCAAGTTCAAAAACAGATTTATGTGGCAGTATGACCCTTATGGAGTCATAAATAAGCTGAGAATCAAGGTCAAATTGGGACCTTTCATCCACCATCCTAGACCGGATATTGAGAGGTTTTCCAACCAATTAGAATGGTTGGAAAATAGTCTAATTGATATGGATAGCACAGTAGTGGATGTAGAAAATACACTAATTGATGTAGAGAAACAAATTGATGAAAGTTCTTTCCTGCAGGTTCCAGAACTAGGGGATACCATGAATATTCCTCTAGTTTTACAAACCCCAACAAATGAGGAGAAAAACCCAAAGAGAAATAGTGAGGAGGGTTCCAGTTATGCTATGGAAACCATAGATGAGAAGTTTGAGCTCATGAAAAGGCTCAAGCTGAATCCTGTAACTGAACAGGAAGAAACCATTGAATCAGTGGAAATCACTGACACTGATACAATGGTGGAAAGAAGCAAAGGCACAACTGCTTCACAAAAAACACAACAACCTTCAACATCTAACACTCAACTGATTGAGAGACAACTCAATGTTAAGGTTTCTTCTTTCACCAGGCTAGCAGATAGAGAAAAAGACATCAAGGGCAGATACAAGGAAATCAAATTGAGAAATCAAAAGTTGAAGGCTGAAACTTATGCTTAATACTTCAAGCATACACCAGTGAATCAAAGTAGGTTGATGTCAACTTTTGACATTAAATCAGGAAAAATACAAGTGTCCTTCATGCAACCCAATGTCTAGTAGCCAAAGAGATCAACTGACTACAAAAAAATGGACTTTGAGGTGTTGGCTAGGGATGTTCATCCTATTGACCAGATAGAATTCCACAAGTAGGCAGGAGAGATGATCTACTCCACCTTGACAGGAAAGGCCATGGTTGCACATAAGCTGCAGGGTTCATTAGACAATATTACATGCCAATACAAATTGGAAAAGGCCTCCTCACAGGCCAAGGACAATAGGATCAAGTCATTGGAGGACTTGGTAATTGAGCTGGGACATGATCCCAATGACATTATTGCTGATGAAAAGTTGATCAATAAGAAGAATGAGGACATTGCAGCCCTAAAAAACAACTAAAACTTCCTCATTCAGAGCACCCACAGACAAAAGAGGTCTTGGAGAGGCAAACACATCAGGAGGAGATGGTGGACTGTTGGGTTGTGTTATATTCTTTCCTTCGTTGCGCTGATTGCGCAGCAGGGGGGTAACAGGGGGGGCGGGTAGCCCCCCTCTACGAGGTTCAGGGCAGCGCCCCAAGAAATTTTTTTTTTGGACCCTATATTAGGTTGGGCGAACCTACCTATGGTTTTCGGTCCATGGTTTTGGACGCGATGGTTTTCGGTCCATGGTTTTGGATGCGATGGTTTTCGGTCCATGGTATTGGATGCTTCGGCATGTATAAATATGTATTGTAACATTGAAAGGAACATAATGAAAAATCAAGCTGGTAGTCCTCGTTTTGGGATCCAGGGGAAATCTCTGTGTATATGTGTTTTATGTGTTATGCTCTCGCATTTTTATTTTTCTTGTGATTTAGAATTTGTATGCAGGTAATTTCTGTACGGGGTTAAAACCTACATGGACCTGGTTTTACAAATAAGTGATCAGTTGGAGGAAATGGAAAAGGAGTTAGATAGCTTGATAAAGTTAAAACAAGCTAGTCTTGAGACTGTCCCTGCCACTATTATCCCAACAACTACTACTGCAATACCTTCCACTTTGGCAGCATCATTAGCTCCTACAGCTCTAATGGCTACAACACTGCTAGCTTCTACATCATCTACATTAGCAACAGGGTCAACAGGTGATGAGGCTAGAAAATTGGTCAAGGAAATGGAAGGCATGTTCATTTAGGCCACAAAAACGAACAATCTCAAAGAAAATGTGACCAATCTAAAGACTGACTATAAGCTTGCTTAGATTATACACAAAGAAGAAGTGCAGAAATCAGCTAGGATGAATGAAAGAGTAAAAAAAGTGGAGAAGGAATTGACTTTAAAGGAACCCCTTGGACATGCTAAGGAACAATTATGGGCCAATATCACTAACTCTGTCAATGATATTTGGCCATCCATTCAAGTAATTTTTGAGCAAATTGACTTGGTGAAAGAGGCTACAGAAGCCATACAGAGAGTGAAAACAGAATTGGGAGATATGTCGGAGGAAGCAACAAGATTATTCACTTCCTTAACTCCAAAAATAAGTATGAATTCAGGGTTAAAGATACCTGACATGGCAGGTACAATACTTGAAGTAAAAAGGGTCCTCACCGAGAGGAATTTAATGTTAAACCTTGAATATAAGTGCCAAACCATGCACCTACCTATAGACAGGTTCATGGTTAAATTTGAAGTTTTGAGGAAAAACGGTCTGCCCAATCCCTTGGTAATAAATGATAAGTTAATGCCACAGGAGGACTACAATAGAAGAATTATAGACGTGGTCAGGGATCAAGTGAACACTTCATCTGTGAAGGGGATGCCAACTGGCAAGGTCCTATACCAAACTTTTGAGAACTTGTTTTACCTCCAGCATGAGGGAAAACACCTTTTTTGTGAATAAGCCCACTTTTGCCAAGTACACGGAGGCAGATGAGATATATAGGAAAATGATAAATATCCAATTACCAGATGCAAAAACATGAGAGAAATTGAATGACTTACTGTAGAAATACACAGTCAAAATGTAAAAATGTACAATAAGGGTAAAAGGCATAGTAAAAGGACAATGACAGACCAACCAGCTAAAAGAGTATCACGTGAAAGTGTATCAGTTGAAAGGCTAGAATGAAAAGAACATCCAATGTGAAAACCAACAACAAAGCAAAGATTAAAAGGAAAAATATCAGAGCTTATAGACAACAAAACCTAATAAACAACGACAACAAACAATAGTTCAATAGCTGTCTCTATCTTCTTGCATGAAGATATTTCTTTCTCCTAGGTTAATTCCCAAGACAGTTTGGGATATTTTGTAAATTATTTTTGCATAAATACTTCATAATTCGAAGTATTGAGGGTGTAGAAATTTCCTACAAATTCTCTACAAGTCTACCTCTGAGATTTATGTAGAAAATATGACTGTAGATTAACTTGATAATGCAATATAGCAAAGCAAAATACTATAATCTACTTCTACTATCAAACTTGTGGAATCTTAAAGATCGAGTTGAATTAGAGTTGAACACATATAACCATAAGAAGAAGAATCAATGCACATGAAACATAGAAAATACTCAGGGGAAAGCCTCAGATAAAAACCCCACTATCTGTATTATCATACAAGGTGGAACTACATCAAGATTATACAAAGCCTTAGCTAACCAGCTCTTAGTACAATCCTCCTAGATGCTCACAGGCAAACTTGGCTTCTCACAAGCCTACTCCCGATCCAAGTGGATCTTGGTGGCCACCTGCCAAGTCCACCTTGACCCCCACCATTGTTTCTCTCAGCATTTTCAGTTTCCTTAATTGTAGCACATCTTACTATTTTCAGCAGTTTTTTCAGGTTCTAAACTTCCGGAGCCGTTTTGGGGCCCTAAATGACGTTTTTTGGGAAATCTGGGGGTAACATGGGTCCATGATGTTTCCCTTCCCAAAGTGGTAGTGCTCGGATAGAACTTTCTAATGAGATATTGTATGCGCCAAATGGAGATGGTATGCCAAAGTTACGACCCCGAGAAGTTGATGTGCCAATTTACCCAAACGGGGCCCACAGTTTGGCGTTTCATCTTCTAGGGTTAGGTTTTGGAATGTTAAGGGTTTTCCATTGTTTCTCAACAATAAATAGGCCTTCGAGCCTCATTGTAACACATTTCAGAGGCACGTAGCCACTACATATCTTCTTAGAGATAAGCTACCATCACCCTAGCTGGTTTATTTCCATTACTGTTTGTAAGCATATTTCATTATTTTGCACTAATGAAATGAAGTATTATTTCCACTGTATATCTGTTTTTATTGTTATCTCTATAATTTCTTGCGTTCTTGTTTAAGTTTGGATCAGTGGTATCAGAGCGGTCTGCTTTTTCTCTGTTTTTCTTTGCATGTCCCCAACGAGGTCGGGATATAAGAAGTTAGGGCTTGAACTGGTCGAACCTTTGCAAGACCAGCCTCGCAAATCCCAACGGCCTCCCATGGCGGATGATAAGAAAGATGAGGGGGCAAGAGATCCTATCAAAATATTGCTCAAAGAAGCCCTCGAGCGATAATGGAACGCAATGATGGACAACTTTGCCCAGATCCTTCAGCAGCTACCCAGAAGTGATGCATCGGCTTCCAGCAACTACTCTGGAAATGCCACGCCCTTTAAGGTACAAGTTAATTTTGAAATCCCCATATTC
>APFE030878097.1:0-10558 GCA_000404065.3 Pinus taeda
ACAACCAAAATTATTTCAGATACAAACAAAAGAATATTTTTTCCCTGTCCTCCAACCTTCTTGCCTGCAAATCCTCTGACAGCATACAGGTAAATCCTCTGACAGGATACATATTGACAATATTAAGGCAAAAATATAATTTAATAGAACAAAACAACCTTCGTAATTTTAACAATAGTCTTGTATCTAAAAGTGGAATATTAACAAACATAACACCTGTCCCCAAAAAAGGAAACGTTTTTTAACAATTAAATAAACAAAGTAACCTAGTTTTCCCGGACACATAAGCATAACCAACTCTGAGATATTTACAGAGTTTTTGATGGCGGAATAGGAAACGGAGTGATTCTCATGGATCAATCATAATCTCTTATTTGGAGGAGTGTGACAATGTTTCTCAGAACTTTATTGATAGGTGACAATCACTAACGACCTTGTTTTTTTTTGCTTTTGCTACTCACACTATACCATTCATCCTTCTTTCTTCTGCACTTTGTATCGTTTTTCTTTTCCTTCATAATCTAAAACTCCAAAATATTACATTATAGGTGGTATATTAAGCCTATGATGGATCTTTGCTTGGTTTTTCTTCATCACATCATTATCATTCAGTTTACCAATTGCTATAACTGTTCGTAAATTGCCATTGATTTTACCAAATGATACATACAATGTCAAATTCATTTTTCTTAATGGTTTTCATTTCCTCCTCATGCTCTCCTTTTCGTATCATTACCACTGTCTCAATAATCTATAGCAATATGTGCTACTCAAGCATTTCCTCATCTTTCTTGTATATCATCACTAAATATCCTATATCCTATTACACTCACCTTTAAATTGATGCTACTTTTGTTCATCTAGTTTTTTTAGGTCAACTCTTCTTACCTATAAGTAGTGCATAATTTCTTAATTGTCGATATTTTATGTTCCTCCAATACACATTTAACTTCACCTACAATAAAATATCCACAAAATACAAAATATGATGCGAATTTGGCATTCATACCTTCTTCTCTTGCATTGTTACATTAATAATTGCATCATGTCTTTGATATCACATTACTACATCACCACTCTCTTATGCAACCTACTATTATGTTGTAGAACCACTCATTGTTACAATAATCTATGCATGAATGATTTTTGAGATTTCTAGAAAAGGTATGGTAGTGAAAATCCTTATTTTGCACTCCCCTTTAACATATTATCCAAAATATTCACTTCACAAGCACTTTCATCTTCATTGTCCTTAAAAGCATGCACCGAAGTTTCCCAATCCATACTCTCCATAAGCATATTTGAAAAGGATTTAAATTTTTTTCTCCTTCTCTTATTACCTATGATTATGAGTTATGTTCATACCTATCTTCCTTATTGATTTGAAATGGAGATGAACAAAAATGACTAATTTTTATATTAAAAGGATAACTAAAATAAAATGAAAAAAATAAATAAGCATGTGAAAAATGTGAATTGAAAAAGATATAAAAGTAAAGAGATAGGAAATGATAGGACATGGATATTTGGCCTTCCCATTCCCCAACTCTATTATTTCTTCCTATATCAAGACTCACAAACTATTTATTCTTGATAAGATTGGATGACTCAAAAGATAATTCTTTGTGTGTTTTTTTGAATGGCCAATGAGAATAAAACCTACATTATTTAATGTTATATCACATAATTGAGAAATGTGCCATTCTTTCCTGATTGGTTTCCTCATTGTGGTATCTCTATCGTCGTTTTGAGGTAGAGTTTCATTTGTGATGTCATTTCTATTCATTTATGATTAGTTGTTGATATTAGTTACAATTATGGTTATAATGTAGGGTCTCATATGATAATTCTACTAAATTCAAACTAGTTTTCATTATGGAATTGTGGAGCATAACAACTCTTGGATGGAAACTATCCCTTCCACTTAGAGTTTTGAGACAAATACATAGTATATGGTGACCATTGCAAGTATTTGAATACTATTTTAGTTCTGACACTATTGTATGGTGTTTTGGATAACAATGACACTACTAAAAAGTTAGCATAACTTATATATATCATCTACATGAAGGCCATATGAACTTTTAATAGTTACTTACAAAATCCATATGTTGGCACTTGTTAATGCTACCTCTACAACCCATATGTCGATTGTATGACTCAACTAGTGTCCTCACTCTATGCAAATCATGGTATGTTTACATGATGAGTGCATATTTTGGTTTGTTATAGGTAGTCATAGAATAAACATTTAAGCTCTAGGTTGTCTACTTCTGCCACTACGCATCATATTTTTGAGAAATTTCGGATACTTTTCTCTCTATTCATTAATTATTATATCTATTCAATAATATATATGCATATAATTTGTTATGCTAAATCATTATAATGGTAGAAATTGTGACATGTATTGGATCATTATTGATGCTTTTAGATTAGGAAAATTGAAGGAATCAAGTTCTAGGAGAAGTTTTATTGGTTGGACCCACTATGCAGAATTGAGGTTTGAAATCTTCAGGGGCTAGTTTGAGCCCTTATATGACATTGTTTTGGGAAAAAAAGTATTTGTTAACAATGGTCTCCTATATGTCATATAGTCAAGGCCCTTTCTAATGGTATAAGAATAATGTCAATCAATGTTTGGATGTAAAAGCTATGCCTCTTGGAACATCAATTGATTGTGGTTAACTGCCATAGTTTGAGATCATGGCATGTCAGCCCTGATTATTGATGGAAAATGGGATAAAGATATGGAAAATATAAATAATACACTAGATGAGTCAAGTTATAAATCATGTGGAAGGTTGAACGTGTCAAATAAAACCCCTAGTTGGCTATTAGATTATGTTATAATTGGGCCACTGAGAGGAAGATGTCTTCCATTATGTTTGATTGAAATTTTTTCCATAGTAGGGAAGAGTAGTTGATTTTCGAAAAATAAATAGAATAAAATAGGGGGGCTTGTGCTCTGTAGCATCCCATGGGCCACAAGTTCGAAGAAGAAACATAGAGAATTTGCTCTTCTTTGTAGTTACATCTTTCCAATTTTAGACAAAGGTGAGTAGAGAAAGCTCATGTTTTAGGTTTTTTCCTCTAAAACCAATTTCACAAAGCATATTTTGGTGTTCATTATGGTTTGTGAATGATTATATTTAATTTTTCTATACAACGCATATTATTTATTATAAGAATAAACAACAAATCAATAATAACATATCTAGAATCTATAGGAATTAACCCTGTTATATAAGTTTCAATTCATTTTCATAGATATATAGAGATGAATTGTTTGGTGGAATACACATGGCATTTTGCGAATAATATTGGTGTAAAATTTAGGATTGTTTGGGTATTTTGTGAGAATTTGTAAGGGAACAAATATGTTTAACAAGAAATTCATAAAACCCCGTCCATGGTTGATTAATCAATTTTTGATAACCCTCAACATGTGACAAAAGAGATATTTTCATGGCTAGATGTGCAAGTCATAGATATAAACCATAATGTGAACCACCTCTTGGAGGCTCTAAGCAATAATATTAGATATTTGGAGAAGACATGGGCTCCAATTCAAATGATAAATCGAAGGGGGAATAAGGATTTGAGGAAGAACTAGAGAAGGAGTCGAGGAAACCTAAAACTGAGCAACCAAGTTCGAAAATCGTGAATGAATCACAATCTCTCTTCAAGATTCAAGTGAGGGTGGATATCAATTCATATAAAGGTGACACAGTTTACTTTAAATTAAGTCATTGGTTGCAATGGTTTGATGTTTATTTTAGTCATTGCCATATACAGGGGAAATATAAAATTTCATTTTCTTATTGAAACTAGATATCCATGGCATAATTAGGTGGGAAATCCACATGGAGACACTTAGGGTAGATAAGGATTGTCTAGTAACTAAGTAGGCACATTTTAGAACTCTCATAATGTCCCAATTCTATTGTATTGGATATGTAGAAGAAAATTAGATTATGTGGTATTACGTAATGAAGAGATATCAGTAGAGTTTATAGGAGTAGACTATGGAATTCAAGAAGATGGCAATAAAGTTGTATATATCTCTCAACAACCCAAATGTACTCCTCAAGGATTTATGTTGTTTAAACAACCATTTACGAAAGTAGGTGATGTTGTTCAAACCTTAAACAGTGGACGAGGCTTGTGTATATGCATAACAGCTAGAAAACATAAGCTAGAAGAAAGGGTTGTTAAGTGGCTCCACGCAAAAGGAACAATAAAAGTTTCCAGGGAGTGTAAGAAGGAGCAAAAAGGGGAAAATGATAATAAAAGAATATAAACAACACATAAGTAGAAAGGTCCTAGCAACCACTATAATCAGTATGATATTAATGGTCACACATAAGACAATGATTGGAAATTGCATCCAAAGCTAAACCTAAAGAGTCATAAGAATGATATGAAGAACAAAAACATCATAGTCACATATTCTAGAAATTAGGTGGAAATATACTCAAACATGGATGGTAACATTACTTTCACGTCACTATTTAAGGAGGCGAATCTCATTAGCCTTGATCAGTAGGAAGAGAAGAACATTACTGAACTACTCCACATAAATATTTAGGTAAAGAGGGAAAAAGTAGATGTTTTGTTTGACTCACGATGACATGAGAATCTCATAGTGCTATATTTTGTCAGCAAATTAGGATTGGAGTTTCATGACTATCCTAGACCATATCCATTGGACCATATCCATTGAAATGGGTCAAAAAAGTGGTAGAGATAAAGGTAACCAAATAATGTAAAATGAAATTTGCAATACTAATTTTATTATTGAAGAAGAATTCAATATCGTTCCACTAAGATGTATGTGCATTTTTTACAGAGTTGCTATATACACATGTGCGATGAGATCTCCCTACAAAGAAATTATATCTTCCAGCATAGAAAATATTTCATCATCAACGTACACGAGCAAAAGATAGAGATTTGAGTAATAATAATGAAGGAAACTAAACAAATTAATCAATTCTAATAACAAATATCTTTCGTTATTCTTAATAGAAAATTAATTTATAGAAGTGTCAAAGAGAACAAAATAATCCTTATGAGGGGTCCATTAAGGATTCGTCCATGAAATAGTGTTACGGATTAGTGAAGGGATGAAATAGTGTTACGGATTACTGAATGGTGTTTTGTGTGTTCTGTGTTCAGTTATACTCCATTTCTATAAATAAACCCTAAAATATCATGGTAAGCACATATGTTTGACCATAGAGTTCGTTTCTCATGTCCATATAATCCACGAAACATATATTATGGGTTGTAGCTGTCAATGGCACTGATAATTTCTATTCGAATAAGGAAAAAAGGTAAAAGTGAGTCTCTACCAATATAAAATTTGAGCCTTCTTAGTGTGTATTGTTAAATTCGGATACGGTCCATTGGCCCGGATTATGTAGCCACGCAGCCGATAAAGATTCTACAATATGACGTTTGGCAATAATGAAAGATACAGGAGACGGCAGGGGCTCCCACCACCCATATTGCAACGCCCGTCTGTAATGCACAATGTGCATTAAATTGCCCTGCCCCCTTACGCCTCCTCGATGCATATCCTGTCCAGAAGCAGGGCGAGGCGGCCCCTTCATATATGGAGAGATTACTAGGGTTTTCTCATTATACAACCGTAGGAGGTCCGGAAGCATCTCTTTTTCTGCACAATCAACTGGCTTGTTTCGACAGATGACCTAATTATGTTTCATTCCGCGTGCAACACGGTGTTTTGTCTGTTCTGTGTTCAGTTATACTCCATTTCTATAAATAAACCCTAAAATATCATGGTAAGCACATATGTTTGACCATAGAGTTCGTTTCTCATGTCCATATAAGCCACGAAACATACATTGTGGGTTGTAGCTGTCAATGGTACTGATAATTTCTTTTCGAATAAGGAAAAAAGGTAAAGTGAGTCTCTACATATATAAAATTTGAGCCTTGTTAGTGTGTATTGTTAAATTCGGATACGGTCCATTGGCCCGGATTATGTAGCCACGCAGCCGATAAAGATTCTACAATATGACTTTGGCAATAATGAAAGATACGGGAGACGGCAGCGGCTCCCACCACCCATATTGCAACGCCCGTCTGTAATGCACAATGTGCATTAAATTGCCCTGCCCCCTTACGCCTCCTCGATGCATATCTTGAAGCAGGGCGAGGCGGCGCCTTCATATAGAGATTACTAGGGTTTGCTCATTATACAACGGTAGGAGGTCCGGAAGCATCTCCTTTTCTGCACAATCAACTGGCTTGTTTCGACAGATGACCTAATTATGTTTCATTCCGCGTCCAACACGGTAGGAGGTGCGGAAGCATCTCTTGATCTTTTCCAGCACAATCGCTTGGTTCTGTTTCGACAGATGCCCTAATCAGGTTTCATTCTGCGTGCACCAATCACCTTACTATTCTGTTTGTTTAGCCCTTGTGATTTGTAACATTCATAAGATTACCCTTATCAGGCAGGAAATTCAACTATATTCAAGCCCTTGTGTTTCTGTATCGGAAGATGATGGGCATAAGGAAGTGTTCGTGTCGATGACAGAAGATAGAGAGCACAACCGCTCAGATGCCGGCACTCTGCGTTTGAGGTGTATGTGCTCTCGTTGATTTTGTCATCAAATTAAACCTTCAGCTTGTTAAGCATTTCATATCTGAAGTTCCTTATGTAGATCTCTATATTATTATCGGCACATAAAAATTTACTTCCCTTTGCAAGTTTTACCCCTTCTCCACCCACACAGAAACAGAGCAACAATACTTCGAAATATTTTATCTGTGTCGTAAAAGGAAAATGCCTGAATCGCGCCATTTACTTCCGGATTGTCCTTTCACGACTTAGTGTTCCTTTCTTTTAATTTTCAAAACCATTTTATTGTACCTATTACAAGTTACACCGGTTGATTTTTATTTTTTAGGGTGCTTTCGATTTGCCGCTCCTTGTTTAGATGTCATTTTTCATGCATCATACTCTTTATGTACATGTTGATATGTTTATTTAGGTACATGTTTTCCCTAAATGTAGAGGTTTTTTTAATATGGTTAGACAAATAAATAACTAGGCAAGCGTGATGTTTAGTTGAAAGTAAAGTAGATTACTGTTATTACTTCTGATTCAAAATTAGTCAGATAGGACAATCATAGGGTTTTTAGCCCCATGGAAATTATTAAAGTACCTTGCACGGTCGATTTCTTTTTTCCCCGAATATTATTGTGACTGCGCATAAATTTTTTATTGTGAATTCTGGTAGATATGATGGAAAAAATACCTTTTTCCTCTTTGAAGTCTTTCCAAGGTTTTGATATTAACTTTCTTTTTTATCAATGATCTATAACGGAAGTCTAACTCCTCTATTCCCAATGTCTTGGATCTTAATGCCCCTAACGAAAGACAGGATAGACTATTTAGAATTAATAGACAGCCTGGAAAGAAATATACAAAATTTAACTAGTTATGAAAATGGAACGAAGTTACAAGCGACACGATGTATTGTGGGTGAAAACTGAACTCCGGAATTTTAATCCTAAAAAATAAATTGAAAAACTAGTTACAATCCATTGATGAGGAATGAGTGGGTATTACTTCTCTGGACGGGATAGAGACTACAGACAACAAAAAATTGTTACCGCCTCCTTTGCGAAACAAGCTGTCCAGTAAACACAAAGGTGTAGATCAAACCTATCTGTCGTTTAGGATTCTGTTACTCATCGTTCACGAAGTTGAGTGATTTAGTTCTTGCAAAATATCCACCCTACTATTGAAAGCTAGACAGCTTGTGTACCATTTAATTAGCTTTCCTTTAAACAGAAAACGACCATTTTCTCAGGCATATCGATTGCCTAGATGGCATCAATGACTATGTAGAATGAATTTGTAGAAAATATAATTAGGAAAATGCTAACATAACCAAGAAAATGCTACTCAATCAAAATTTATATTTTAAATATAATTTTTATTAAATTTATTTTGCTAGTCTAGCCATATAAATTAAATGGTTAGTAAACATATTCATTTATAAGAATCAATCTGTAAGAAACATTACAACACTTCACCCACAATAGATATGAGATTTCTCATTTAAAAGAAATCATAAAAGTCAACTATAATATAATCTTAATTTAAATTATTATTATTATTATAAAATATATAGTTATACAATATAGATTTAAAATCACTGAATCACATTTTTAACCTGAATATTCACACTTATCTATACCATGGAAAATATTAATCTTACAATAGAGTAAATTTTTCTTACAATACTATGAGCCCAATATCATAGTTTATCAATATCCCACCCCACTATTACATGTACTGATATGACATTTTCTTTAATTAATTACTTTAAGATAAATTAGTTAAATAAATTTAACTAACTTGAAGAGAAACATTAACCCTGATATATAAATACTACACATTCTCTATTACCTTATTTTATAAAAACTTTTAAATACTTAATATTAATAAAAACTGTTTCCATGTTTATTATTTTAATTATTTATTAATTCCGTAATTCGTAAATTTTTAATAAACTCTCATCCATTTTAATTATATAGTTAAAATTATTTTTAATTAAATAATAACCTATTTTATAATTGTACAATTAAACTTCATTATTTAAAATTTTCATTTCTATTTATTTAAAATTTTATATTCTCTTTAATTAAAAAAAAATCTATGCCAGTATATTAATAATGTCTTTGAAAGTGTCCTGACTTTTTAATAACACCAAATATCACCCATCATCAGTCAAACACATAATATTTTCTAAAGAGTACCCCTTGGCCCTCCAATCTGATGATCTAATTTGCTTTCGCATTATTCCATAAATAATGTCAAATCATGCGCAGAATGGATCATTCATTTTACTTGCTCAATATTATACTTGGTTTTTATTTTAGAGATTTGATTTTTATTATAAATGAGTACAATTAACTTTACTATTATACGTGAGTATAACCATTTTTACGATCATCTTTTCATTTCAGAAAATTTCTTATTTTCATTTACTTATATATATAAAAAAACAAAAATAACTTTAATTTATTTTTATTTTATATAGGTAAATATAATTTTCCCAAAATTTATTAAGATGGTTAATTTCTACTAAGACCCATATAATTTGTTAGACTTTAGGAAAGAAAAAAATTTAATGAGACTTTTTAACATTTTATTTTTGTGATTAAAAAAAGGGAAAGAAGCCTTTTGAGATTGTTGTAATTTTGTTGACTTAACAAGTTAAGAAAGTTGGTAGTGTAGCAAATGTTTTGAAAATGAGAACATATGTGAATAAGGTTCAAGAAAATGTGTTTTTTATTTTCACAAGTAATTTTTTTCATTTCATGATGTTTTGGGAATAAAAAAACATCCATTTTCATTTCAAAAGTCATCGAAAGTATTTTTTACTTTAAAGAATTAAATTATTATATAATATTAATAATTTTAATAATCTAGAAAACCATGATAAAAATAATTAATGTATTATAATTAGCTCAATTTGAAATAGTGTTTGGTGCTACATGAAGCAATTGGAAGCATTGGCTTTTGTTTTTAATAGAAAATTGTTTTTGTTGTAATAGAGTGAAAATGGAAAATCACTAATCAATTATTATATATATTTTTCGGTTTCAATAGAAAGGGATAATTATTAAGTAATCATTAAGTTAAAATAATTAAAAATGTATGTATATAAAATATTTTTTTTACATAATTTATTTATGATATGCTTTAAATAGTAAATTTTATTAATTACATTTGTAATTTTATTTCTAATTATATTTTGGTAATTATATTTACATATTGATATATTAATTAAAACATAAAAAAATGTTTTTGAAATATCAAAATTATAAAATAATTTACAATATTTAAAATTTATTTAAAATTTTTAAAAATTAAATTATTTTTAAAATAAATAATTTTTATCAATATATATTATTCTAAGCAAATTAGTTTTAAAAAATATAAATCACTAAAATATTGTTCATAAAATTAAATAAAAAATTATTGAAATAACGGAATTAATCTCTTAAATAGAGTTGAAATAGAGTCCGAAAGCATTTCTTATTTGAATTTATTTGAATGGGGTAGATCCAGGGGTTAAATTTGACGGGTGACCCTACCTGTTAAGGAATTTTTTTTATGACATTTTTATTTTTACACTGCCCATCATATGACTTTTAAAATTTACTTGTACAAGTTTTATCTAATTTCAAATTGTACAATAAAAGAACAATAGCT
The DNA here is from genome assembly GCA_000404065.3 of Pinus taeda. NCBI lineage: Eukaryota > Viridiplantae > Streptophyta > Pinopsida > Pinales > Pinaceae > Pinus > Pinus taeda. The sequence goes on from APFE030878097.1 coordinate 10,268, forward strand.
GTGAAATAATTTTCAAACCAAAAACATAATGTGCATGATTTCTCGGTTGGATACAACGACCCTTTTGGTAGCTCGCCCAACTTGCATTGGATGCCTTGATGCATACCAGAAGAAAAGCTAACAGCGATATTTAGAAAAGCCGTAAAACGAGGAAACACGTATTACTAGAAAAAAAGCCATAAAATAATGAAACATAGATACGAGAAAAAAATCCCCAAAGCATCAAAACTTATTTTTATATTCATAAAATGTGAAAAGCGACCTTCATAAAGTTGATTCTGAAAAAAAAAA
>APFE030878113.1:0-21103 GCA_000404065.3 Pinus taeda
TTTCATCCATCATTGATAAAGCTTCTTCTGTGAGCCCATAGGAGTTGGCTTGAGCCCTAGCGGACTTGGGCCAGCTGACCAAGTGACAGCTGCGACAAGAGCTAGTACTTGTGCATACAGCACCGTCGCTTCCAAGTTTGTACGAACTACCGGGTTGATAAAATGAGAGACAGGAAGCCCCAGGAGTTGTAGCATTATTGCTACAATACTGGAGCTCACCATGCTTCAAGTAACATGATTTGTCATTGTTTTTTAAGTGGTTAAGGAAACATGCCATAAACAATTGCATTGTAATCAACATACTTCCTTCTAATAACGTGCTAGGTATGGAGGATATCTATTTTTCCAAAACAAATTGACAAAATCAAATGTACTAGTTACATGAACAATTTGTTGCATTGTAGTATTGACTTTCCATTAAACAACTTTTCAAAGGCCTTCAAAATAGTTATTTGGAACAATGGGCATTTCTTCATTACACTTGAAACTAATAACAACCACATCTTTGCCATTAATGTGAGCATAATCCCCTTCAAGGTCAATCTATTCTAGGAAATGGTATTACAAAGCATAGAAGGCGAGAGAGAAGACATATCAATCCATTCAAAGGGTGAAGATATTTTGGCCTACAAATACCTACTAGCCCCTTCACTAGCCTCTAGATCCCACCAAACTTTGCTACTCTCTCACCTCATTGAAAAGAATCACATCATCAAGAGTTTGATGGAGCCTAGTTATATTGGTTCATCACATCTCTAAAGGTTCTAGATCTTGTTAGTCAAAGGATAAAAAAATGGAGGATAGTTAATCGAATAGATTACTAGCAAAGTAATAGAATGTGTAGTCAACTAAGTGGTTGATGGGTTGGCCAAGTGATCAAATAGAAGATGGCTAGTTGAATGGTCAACTAGTGAAGTAATAAACTAGACATTTAGGTCAACTTTGGTAATTGATTATCCAATGAGAATTGGGTCAAATAGAATAGTTAAGTACTTGATGAAACTATGTGGATTTCATGAAAATGGTTGAAATTATCGATGCTCATTTGTTGAACGAATCTTCCACAATTCAAGGAAGCTGGTTAGATTTGGGAATTATACATAAAGGACCATATGGGTGAATATGACAAGTAACATGTTGAATCATGAAACATGATTGTTATTCAAATCATGAATTGGATTTTTTTATCACAATTCATTGTGCTTAAGTTCTAGAACAATGTATTTAAACACCAGTGTAACATCCCACCCCACATTTACCCACTTTTACAATATTTCTAGGATAAACATGTGATGAGAGTTACTATGACATAACCCAACCTCCAAGTTCTAGTTATGGAAGTGGGGCCTATAAATCAAAAGCTTACTAATTCTTGTCAAGAGCACCAAATCAACTAGATGCTAACCAACAACCTTTGGTGATAAAACCGTGAGCTGGAACTTATTTTTAACTGAGCTCACAACGCAACTACGCGCATGCCAACTATGCATGTGGCTAGAAATCTCAAGCTGCAATGCACAACCATTCCTCTCTATGGTTGCAGCCAAAAATTCCTAGAACTATGCATTCAGTCACGAAATCAGTGCCACATCTTTAAGGCTAGCCTATATGCCACTGCCCAAAATTTACCAAAACTTTCCTTAATAAAGTATAATGCAATCAGAAGTCTACACAAGATATATTAGGCTCAAAAATTCTCCAAACATACAAAAAATATGATAAACATTTCATCAAACATATGGTAAACATAGTAACAATAGGTCATGAATGCATATCTGATTCTTTTCTCATTCACTTCACCACTATCATTTTGGGAAAATACCATGCTAATGACAAAAATATTCATGCAAACTGAATGAATGCACCATGCATTCAAATTCCAACAAGGAAATCACACATGCAACCTGTTACCTACAAAATCTTCCTGTTGTAGCCACTCTTTAAATATTCTCCTTGTTCTCCCTCGCTTTCTTTTGATTTCTTGCTTGCTTCTTTCTTGTCCTTTGCTTCCTTTTATTTCCCCTTGCTTTGTCCCTCTTTCCTCTTGGAGATCTCTTTATGAAATTGACCCAAAACTAAAACTGAAAAAAGATGTGAATAGTTTCTCTGATGCTTTTTTATAATTGATGTCTAGTCTCTTCCTTTCCTTTTTTCTTTACTTTTCTCTAATTTCTCTCTAATTTCCCTTGGATTCATATTTATGTCTCTTCATCTCCATTTTCTCTTATTTTCCTTTATTCTTTTAATTAATTTCCATTAATTTCCTTTTTCCTTTACCAATTTCCATAGCCATTAATTAACCACAAGTGATGCCCACTATAATGTTTCCCCCTCCATTCAACTTGGAAAATGTGTCCCATGACCTTGGTCTTAATTTTTCCTTTAATGTACTTTATTACATGAAACATTAACCCAGGGCTGTTACAAGCCCCTTTCCCTTGGTGGAACGTTGTCCTTGGTGTTCTATGACAACTATGACCAGCAAACCGTTGAAAACAAAACAAACTGCTTATTGGAGCTTTATAACACAACTCGATGCGGTATATATAATGACAACACACACACACACACACACATAGACCAAAAGCTCATTTGATTCAACCAACAAATAAACAAGCATATAATTCCTACATCTGATCAACCATCTCCCATGTAGCTTCATCAAGTACAAAGTGATTACACTACAATTTAAATTTATCTATTGCTCATCTATGGAGCATGAGCTATTTTTGTTGTAGGATGAATTATGTGTTTGGTTGGAACTTTCCTTCCGGTTCCACCTACAATACAGACCAATAAATCACATGATCAACATCATGTACATATCTCTTAAGTAATGAAACATGGAAAAAAATAATGTACTTTGATTGATGGCATAAAGCAAGCTTGTATTCCATTGGTCCAATCCTCTCAAGGATCTAAAAAGTCCCACAATATTGAGGTGCCAACTTGGCACATAGCCCAATCCTCAAGGATCTCCTCTTTATTGGGTTGTGTTATATTCTTTTCATGACTACCCCATGTGTGGGGGGGTCACAAGGGGGCAGTAGCCTCCCTTGTATGTTGCGTGGAGTCATAAGGGGGCTAGCTGCCCCCCCTATCAGGGGGTATGTAGGGGGATGGTAGCTCCCTAGCACATTTTTTTTTTTGGACCCTATATTAGTTGGGCAGACCTACCTATGGTTTTGTGCATGGCTTTCACACATGGTTTTGGGCATGGTGGTTTTCTATCCATGGTATTGTGTAGATTTAGTCAAGGGAACTATGGTTATGTTCTAATCCAGGGTTAATGGATTGGGGTTTATGGATGCTTGGGCATGTATATATATATATATGTATTGTAACATTGAAAGGAACATAATGAAAAATCAATCTAGTAGCCCTGATTTTTGGATCCAAGGGAAAATATTTGTGTATATCCATTTTATGTTTTATTCTCTGACCGTTATTTATTTTATGTTTTTAGAATTCGTTTGCAGGTAATTTCTGTACGGGGTTAAAACTAACATTTGCTGTCAAAGTTGTTTTGGATTCAAGGGGATACCTTTGTTGTTGAGGGGTTTTTTCTCAAGCCAATGGTAGGCCCTGTTCAGTGGGAGATCTATGGGATCGATCCTTTTGGTGAAAGAAGATGGAAAGCAATGGCAAGATGGAGATCGAGAAATTTAAATGGTAAGGGTTTTGAGTTGTGGAAACTCAAGATGTAGGATCTGCTCGTGGATAAATAACAGTGGGCTGTGGTAAATCTGGGTACTAAACCAGTAGCAATGTCAACTAAAGACTAAGAAAATTTGGATCAGAAGGCAAAGAGCTCAATATGATTGTGTTTCATAGATTTGATATTGCTGAATGTATCAAGGAAAGCATAATTGGGTGAGTCTCTCCTCTAGTGGTAAGAGGGAGAAATGAATATTAGAGCTTGTGCATAGTAATGTGTTTGGACCTGTGTCAGTTCCATCACTGGGAAATTCTGTGTAATATGTATAATTTATAGATGAATTCTCAAGGAATACATGGATATATTTCATTAGGAATAAATTTGAATTCTTTGATAGGTTTAAAGAATTTAAGGCTCTCATGGAAAACTAGACAGAGAAGAAGATAAAGGTGTTGAGGAAAGATAACGGTGGAGAGTTTTCCAAGAAGGAATTTGAAGAGTTATGTAAGAAGTGTGGTATAACATGGCAGAAGACTACTCCATACACACCTGAGCAAAATGGAGTTGCAGAAAGAATGAACAAGATGTTAATGGATAGGAAAAGAAGCATGCTAAGTGGTGTCAGGTTAGGACATGAATTCTCGGCAGAGGCGATGGAGATTGCATGTTACCTGGTCAACAAATCACCTTCATCAACGTTGGAGGATACGACTCCACAAGAGGTATGGATTGGTAAGAAACCTTTTATTTCACATCTGAGGGTATTTGGATGTGATGCATATGTACATGTTCTAAAGGAGAAAAGAACAAAGTTGGATACTAAATATAAAAAGTGTATCTTTATTGGGTATAAGGATGGTTTGAAAGGTTATAAGCTTTGGAACATAGAAATAAGGAAGGTTGTGTACAACCAAGATGTGGTGTTTAGAGAGGTGAAAGATGTTATTAAACATGAAGTCCTACCAAAGGAACCTGAGAAGATAGAGTTTGAGATAAAGGAGGAAGAATCAAACTCTACAGTAGAAGAGGAATCAGAAGATGAAGAGACACAAGCTCCGTCTGTGAGAAGATCAGTTTGAGAAAAAAGAAAACCAGAAAGGTATAGTCCATCTGCTTTCTGTTCAAATTTCTCTTTATCTATTACTATTGATGATCCCATAACTGCCAGGGAAGTAGTAGATTTAGAGGATGGAAAACTCTAGAAAGAAGCCATGGTTGATGAAATGGCATCTTTGCACAAAAATGAGGCTTGGGATTTGGTGGAGTTGCCGGATAGAAGGAAACCCATTGGAAGCAAATGGGTGTTTAAAAACAAGATGAATGCAGAAGGAAAGGTGGAGAAATATAAAGCTCAATTGGTAGAAAAAGGTTGTTCCCAGGTACTGGGAATTGATTTTGGTGATATGTTTTCTCCTGTTGCCAAGTTAGGTTCTATGAGATTACTTTTATCTGTTGCTATTGCTTTTTATTTTGATGTAGAATAGATGGATGTGAAAACAACATTCCTTCACCGGGATCTAGAAGAAGAGATCTACATGAAGCAACCCGAAGGCTTTGCGATGAAGGGTAAGAAAGAACTGGTATGCAAGTTAAAAAAGTCTATGTATGGGTTAAAACAGTCACCAAGGATGTAGTATCATAAATTTGACACATTTATATGGGGACTTTTCTTCATCAGAAGTAAAGCAGATCATTGTGTGTATTTTAAATTAATTGGTGACCATGTTATTTATCTAGTATTGTATGTGGATGATATGTTGCTAGCTAGAAATGACAAAGAAATTATCCGAGAAGGTTTTATAGAAGAGTAGGGAACATCAGGAAGCAAAAATATTTTTGGATATCGATTTAAAAATATCGAAGAAGGAAGAAAGGTCGGGTTTAGCTCGCGCATACACAGATCTATGAATATCAGTTTTCTACAATTTGTGGTATGGGCATAAACACATCTGTCTTCCTGGGAATTCTAAAATACTCAGGGGAAATAGCCGACACTACAAATGATATTAATATTGGATTTGAAGACCCAATTGTCCTCCAAATTCGGCATGAAAGTTCTTGGTGCTACAAACTATATTTTGGGCATGGAAATTAAACGAGATCAGGCAAAGAGGAAGATCTCGTCAAACCATGGGAAGTATGTCAAGACAATACTATAGAGGTTTAATATGCAGGATAATAAACCAATGAAGTCTCCTATTCTAGTAGGTGTAAAGTTATCTGTTGAATAGTGACCCAGAAATAAGAAGAGCAAGAGAACATGTCCCATGTTCCATATGCAAGTGCAGTTGGTAGCCTGATATATGCAATGGTATATACTAGACTAGACATTGCACATGCAGTGGAGGTATTGAGTAGGTTTAGGTCAAAACCAGGGAAGGAGCATTAGACAAAAATGAAACGGGCTTTAAGGTATTTGCATGGCACTAGTGATTATGGTTTATACTACCAAGGAAGACCAAGATTAGACAATGTTTTGGACATTCGTGGCTTTGTTGATGCAGATTGGGTTGGAGATATGGATCAGAGAATATCTACAAGTGGGTATGTGTTTAACCTATTTGGAGGTGCAGTCAGTTGGATAAGTAAGAGACAATCTATTGTGGCACTCTCAACTACAACGGCATAATACATGGCAACCACTCATGCAAGAAAGCAAGTACTTTAGTTGTAGAGATTTTTTTCAAGTATGGGGCTAGTACAATGAGCTATAAGGATAGACTGTGATATCCAAAGTGTAATTTTCTTGGCAAAGAACCCTGCTTATCATTCAAAGGGAGAGAAAATTGATGTTCAGTATCACTTTTTGAGGGATATGGTTGAGGCAAAAATGGTGTTGTTGGTAGAGGTGGACACTTTGAATAATGCTACAGATGCATTGACAAAGTCTGTGAGCATTGAGAAGCTCTCTTGGTGTAGTGAAACAATGGGCATTGCATGGATGGATCAATGACTAAGCTCTCCTATGGCCCCCTATGGAAAGAAAACAACAAGTGGGAGAATGTTGGGTTGTGTTATATTCTTTTGATTACTACCCCACGTGCGGGGGAGGGGGGCAGTAGCCTCCCTTATATGTTGCATCGGGTGTTGTCGGTGGTTATGCAGAGGGGTAGTAGCCCCCATGCATAGAGGAGGGGCAGTGCTGTAGAAATTTGAATAATATAACACTTATTCACAGAGATTATCCTGATTATACACTATTTGTAGAATGCATGCATAATACATAACCTCCTCTACCACTGATCATCAATTTGCAGAATTAAAAAACAATCGCATGCGCACATTGAAACATCAATCACACATATCAACACAGTATTTAATGGGGAAAACATGCAGCTGAAAACCCCCAACTATCTATATATTATAATGATAGAGAACATGTAACAATACATAGTACAATACTCCTCATAAGTACTCAATACTATCTCCACATGCTACACACAAACTAGCTTAGATATGAACAAGTCATGGGTTTAAATCTCCTCCACTGCTTTCCTGCCTCTACTGCACAATCCAAGTTGAGAATAGAAGAGATCCAAGTTCGAATCCCCTTGGCTTGTGCTGCACAATCCTCATTGGCAATCTCAATCAATGATTGTGCAAATCTCATGCACAGCTATACTCACAACTGATAGTAGTCTCACCCTTTCACCCACTTCTAACACTTGTCTCCACTGAACTGTCCATGCACTCAGTTAACTGATGTATTATTTAGTTGATTTATTAGTTAATAATTACTTAATTAATTAATAATTAATTCACACCACTCATCACTAGTGTATTTGTCAGTTAGATTAAATACAACTAGCTCAACTACATCAAATCCTCAATCAACTACACCAAATTCAATCACTTGAGTTCTAACTAAAGTCCATCATGCAATAGCTCAACTAACCCATAGGAAAAGCGTATTTCCTTCTGGAAGTTGCATGTGCCACATCCGTAGCTCGAAATGAAGTGCTACAAGAGGATAAGATAATGTTTATAGTCCAAATATTATTAACAGCTAATAATATTCGACTGTTCTATTTTTGTACTGGCAGTCTAAAAATAGACTCTGCCCATATGTCTAAAAATAGAGGTCCATCTATTTTTGCCAACATGACCAGTCATCCATAAATAGCATCCTGCAACTCATAGACCATGATCCATATGTCTAAAAATAGACATAGTCTAAAAATAAACTTTGCACCAAAAATAGCTTGCGGGCCCACTTAGTTAAGGTGACTTCTTTTCACTAAGCTCCATCATCTTGTTGCATTTTCAACAAGCACCCCAAGAATGTTTTTTTTTTCAACCCTATATTAGGTAGCCAAACCTACCTATGGTTTTGTGCATGGATTTCACACATGGTTTTGGGCATGATGGTTTTTTGTCCATGGTATTTTGTAGATCCAGTCAAGAAAACTACAATTATGTTCTAATCTAGGGTTAACAAATTGGTTTATGGATTCTTTGGCATGTATATATATGTATTGTAACATTGAAAGGAACATAATGAAAAATCAATCTGGTATTCCCGGTTTTAGGATAGAGGGGAAAATCTGTGTATATATGTTTTATGTTTTATTCTCTCATCCTTATTTATTTTTTCTTTTTAGAATTCATATGCAGGTAATTTCTGTACAGGGTTAAAACCTACACTCTTGGGCTTGATGCATAAGTAAAAATTCTCCCCAACCTAAAACTCCTTGAATTATCTATGTTGATTGGAATAGCTCTTCTAACTGTCCTGTGCTATCTTTAAATTACTTTTACTAATATGCATCTCCTACTCCATCTCTGCCAACATATCTGATCCAATCAATAGCCTGTTCATTGGATCAATCTAGCTAATAGGAGCATTACAACTTTGTCCATAAAGAGAGTCAAATTGACTTATCTTCAAGGATTCTTGATACCCATTATTATAAGAAAACTCTACCAGTGGAAGATACTCCTCTCACTTCCTCTTATGATGCATGAAATACATTTTCAACATGTCCTCAAGAATCATGTTAACTCTCTTTGTTTTTCCATCTGTCTATGCATGATAACATCTATTAAGGGCTAAATCTATCCCTAAGCCAATAAACAACTCCTTTCAAAACTTGGAAGTGAGCTTAGCATCTCTATCTAATATAATCTTCTTGTAAATCTCCCTAATGAGTATCTAAGCTCTCTCACTAGCTGAATTAGTACACATCACTGCAATAAAGTGAGATACCTTCCTCAGCCTATCAACCAAAACCTTGATGGAGTCATGTTGCCTTGATTTCCTAGGAAATCCTATAATGAAGTCCATGGAAATGACCTCCCATTTCCATTATGGAATTTGAATAGGCTACATCAAAACGAGCTGGATTCTTTCATTCAACTTTCACCTGCTAAAAGTCCAAGAACTTCGCAACAAAATACACCTCTTTCTTCAAGTTTAGAAAATAATAAAACTTCTTAACAATTTTCAAGGTCTTCTAGTATCCTGGGTGGCTTGAATATGGACTGACATGAAACTCTCTCAAGATAATATTCTTCAACTCGATATTATCTAACACATAGATATTGCTCCTAAATCTAGCTAAGCCATCTGTTGTGAGGTGATACTCCTCATCCTTGTCACCCTCACCTTGCTCCTAAAATCTATGCTTTAAGTGCTAATACTTCTCATCCTGCTTTCCTGGATGTAAGATCCATTCTTGTAAATATGTCCCATAAGATCTCACACCTAAAATATGTTTCACATTCACTCTCCTACTAAGAGCATCCAAAATTTAGTTTTCTTTTCCCTTAATGTAATTGAACTCAAAATAAAACTCACTAAGAGTAGCCAACCATTTAGCTTTCCTTGCATTTAGACTGGGTTGTTCAAACAAGTACCTCATCCCACTATGATCATTCATCAGAACAAACCTCCTGCTAAGGAGATAATGTCTCTGCATCTGTAATGCATGAATGATCGCTACCAACTCAACATCTCAAGTCACATAGTTCTTCTCGTGCTCATTCAAATTTCTTGACTCATAGAAAACCAACTGTCGTTCTTGCATCAGGACTCCACCAAGTCCTTCCTTGCATGCATCCATACAAACAACAAACTCCTTAACATGATCTGCAATCTTCAAAAATGGAGCATTTATAAGCAAATGCTTCAACTACTCAAAACTGGTTTCACTCTCCTCAGTCCATTCAAACTTATTTACCTTCCTCTGTAAAGATGTAGTAGGATATCCAATCTTAGTGAAGTTTCTGATGAACCATATGTAAAACTCCCATGAATGATCTAGCCTCATCCACATTCCTTGGAGCTTGCCACTGCATGATAGCCTTAATATTTTGTAGATCCAATGTTATCCCTTCCTTAGAAATAACATGTCCCAAGTAATGAATATGAGACTGAAAGAAACTGCACTTATTGTGCTTAGCATACAATTGATGCTCTCTCAAAAATATCAATACCATCACCATGTGCTTTGCACACTCCTCCTCATTCTTGGAATATACCAATATATAATCAATAAAAACTATCACAAACTTGTCTAGGTAAGGATGCAACACAATATTCATCAAGCACATGAAGGAGGTTGGAGAATTGGTAAGACCAATGAGAAACACCACAAACTCATAGTTCCCATACCTTGTATGGAATTTAGTCTTGTAGATTTCTTCTTCTTTGATGCGCACCTGATGATATCTCAATCTCAAATGAAACTTTGAAAATATTGCTTCTCCCTTCAACTGGTCAAAAAAATAATTAATCTAAGGCAGTGGATACCTATTCTTCATATTTACCTTGTTAAACTGCCTACAATACATGCACAATTTGAGAGTACCATCCTTCTTCTTTACAAATAACACTAGTGCAACCGAAGGAAAAAAATTGGCCTTATGTATCCCTTATCAAGCATCTCTTTAAGCTACAAATTTAGTTCCACCAACTCTAGAGTACTCATCCTGTAAGGTGCCTTTGATGTTGGTGCTACCTCTGGTATCAACTCAATATAGAAATCCAACTATATATGAGGAACCAATTATGGAATATCTGCAAGAAACACATCCTGAAATTGCTACAAGGTAGGATACCTCCTTATGAATTAATCATCCTCAACACCCTTCCCTTTGTGACTCTAAACATGAATTGTAAACAATACACACCTCTTCTTGCAAACAATCTTAGCTTACATAGTTTTAACTATTCTTAATGATGTAGGATTCTTCTTTCTCTACAATGTTCTTTTTTCTCCATCATCATCTAGACACTCAATGGCCTTATCATAACAATCTACCTTGGTCTTGTGAGTAAATATCCAATCCATGCCAAAAGAATGTTATATGAACCCAAAGGAAGCACATTTAGATGTGTTGATGTCGACATACCATTTAGCTCAAATGCACAAGATCTCACCCAATGATGAAATCTTCTCTTAGTTCCTGTAGCTAACTACACCAAACAAGTTTCTACATGCACTTCTTTATTCAGATGACATTGATCCACCAAGTCATAATCAATACATCTATAATTAGATCTAAAATAAATCAAAATGGAAACAATTTGGTCACAAAGCTTACCTTCCATATCAATAATAGATGCATGATGGTTTTCCTTCCTGCTATCAAGCATTACATAGATCCAAGTAATGCTCTGAACAACATCCCCAAATTATTGTGCCTCCTGAGAACTGTAGATTTGTGGGCTTCCACCTTGATATAGTAGACAATCCTTTCTGCAATGGTATTTACCATAAATCCAAGACTTCAATGATTCCCTCACATTGCCTTTATTCTACTACTCTCCAAGTTGATACCCATATCCCTTATCAGCTGCATTAAACTTCTTATGAGGGGTTGCATTTTCATTCTCACCTGCATCATGAGATCTTCTTCGCTTCTTGTGCCATTTTCCTTTAGTCTTCTCATTATGTTTCTAGCCACGCTTGAACTCACACTTTCACTTTGAATGCTCATAACAATGCTTTAATTTCCTGATAGCTTTCTCCATTGACAGAGGCTCATCAAACTCAATCTAATCTTTAAACGAGAATGGTAATCCACTAATGAACCTTTGGATCTTTTCTTTCTCATCCTTGAGATAGAGCACATACCTCATAAACTCTAGAAATTTGGTTGAATACACTTCATTTATCATGGAACCCATCCTGAGCTCATAGAACTCCTTAGCCTTTCCATCATAATACCCCTCGGATAGGTACTACTCTTTCTCAAACTCTCCCTAAGTGATCTTCTCTTCTCTAATGCATCTAACATTACTAAGATATTCCCACCAGATATCTGCATTTATTTTGAGACTAAAGGTGGTTATCATATCTTTCATGTTCTATGAGTAACCATGGAATCTGAAAATTCTTCTCATCACAAGTAGCCATGATTTTGCATCTTCTAGTTTCTTCAACTCACCATCAAAAGTAGGAGGCTTGGATTTCTTAAACTCCTCTAGAAATTACTCACTCCTCTTATGATGCTTATGGTGATGGTGATGATTTATCCTAGAATAAGAGCTAGAATAAAACCCATGCGTAGCATTCCTCTTATCATGTGTATCCAAGAAATTTTCACCCTTCACTATAGTCTCCCTATCCAAACTATGTTCTTTCTAAGACCTACTAATATATTACCCATTAGCCTTCTCCTCCTACCTATGTCCATAACTGATGTAACCACCCTCCTCCCACGTCTACCCAGTTAACCAGACAACAGGGGTAAACATGCAATGAGAGAGGTCACTATGAATAGATTCAACCTCCTTGGTGACCTCAAGGAAACGGAATCGGTGGAACACATCAACTATACCTTCTGCATCCCTAGGAGACATCTCAACTACTTAGACATCCTGACCCTGGGTCCCTTTGATATTTCAGACATCCTGACCTCTGGACACTCTCGTGCTATAGGCATGCCAACATCATGAGACCTTTCGACTCTCTCACATGCCTGCAAGCCAGCGTCCAGGGACTTTTCCCAGTAGACCTGTGCTAGCGTCTGTGAAATTCAAGGAACTTTTCTAGCCCAGAATTCTGGCCACTACCTAGAACTTGTTATAACTTTCAGAGTCCATCAAAGACACGATGACAAGACTACTAAACCAAAATCAACCTCAGGAATAGGCTTGACCATCCCCAAATAGGACTGAAATTTCGTCAAACACTTGGTATCAATGCAACCTACAGTTCTAGGATACAAGACAAAGAATGAATGACTAAAAAATATTATGAAATATGAAAAGAAGCATCACCACCTTCTCCATTGAACGGTTAGAACATCAATTAGGTCTTACCTTGTATCATGCCAAAACCAATCAATGGATTCCTAGGACTTTGGGAATGAACCTTAAGACCACCTCTACCTTGAATTCCGAAGTCCATCCGAGAAACTAAAACTCAAAACTGAGATAACATCCCAACATACCATGGCATCCGAAAAAAAAAGTCAAGTCTAGGCTGAAAACCACTATCATAACTCGAAAAAACCATGCCACTGACAACAAGAGAACCATGCACCATCATGTAAAGCCATGCATGTCAAAACCATCTAGGAAATCACACATGCAATATGTTACCTACAAGTTTTCCTATTGAAGCTGCCTGATCCTACTCTTCCTTCCTCTCCCTTTGCATCCTTTTCCTTCCCTAACCCAGAGCTAGAGTGATCCAAGAAAACTGTAAGTGACCAAGAGTGACTGAGAGAGCTCCAAACGTGAACTTGAAAAAGGTTACCCACTGATCCTCCACAACCTTTTCATTAGTGAGGCCTATTTTTCTTCATTTTCCATTATTTTCCTTCATTTTCCTCCTCACATGCAACTTGTGACCTTTCACCTTTCTTTTCTCCTAATTTCCATTATTTTCATAAATAAATGTTACAAAAATTCCTTTTTATGCCTTTTCCTTAGCCTTTACCAATTTCCTTATCCATAAACACGTCAAGTGATGCCCATTAGGATATCTTTGCCCAAAATTCAACCTGGAATAAGTATCCCTTAACCGTGGTCTTATTTTGCATTTATTAAATTTTATTACATGAAGTTTTCACCAGGGATGTTACAGAACCCTCCCCGTTGTGGAACATTGTCCTTTGTGTTAAACCACACCAAGTCCTGAGTAAAACCACTAAAAAACAAACATCCTTCCCATGGAGATTTATAACTTAGCTCATTGTAGTATTTACAATGAAATACCTACTCAAATAAAAACATCATGACAACATGACAATATAACAACCATATCAATTATGGGGCTTTATAACTTAGCTCGTGGGAGTATTTAAATCCATTTACATATATACATGTACCAAAACCTCAAAAAACCATATGCCAAACAAATACCAAACATCAAACAAAAACTTCTTTGCCTCAACCGACAAACAATGAAGGATACAGGACCCGCATCTGATCGCCATCTCCCATGTAGCTTCTTTAGGCCCAAATTTCTTCCACTACACTTTAACTTGATCTATGTCCCTTTTCCTGAGCATGACATGATTATTTTGCAATATACACTGAGGCTCTAGTTGGAACTCTCCTTCTTGCTCCACCTACAATACAGACCAATCAATAACATTATCAACATCCTTTATATACCTCTTAAGCAATGAAACATCGAAAAATCATGGTATTCATTGTTCAAGGCAGTGCAAGTCGATAGGCCACTGGTCCAATCCTCTCAAATATCTCAAAAGGATTGCAATACTATGGTTCCAACTTGGCACATGATCCAATCCTCAAAGATATCTTCTTGGGCTTGATGCACAAATACACATGCTCCCCAGCTTGAAAATCCTTGAATACCCTGTACTGGTATTCATAAGTCCTTTGTTTATCATGTTCTTCCTTTATATTCTTCTTTATAACTAGAATTTCATGTTCCATTTATGCCAACATATTTGGTCCAATAAGTACCTTTTTCACTGGATCCCTCTAGATGATGGGAGCATTACAACTATGCCCATAGAATACCTCGAAAGGAATCATCCTCAATGACTCCTCATAACCGTTGTTGTATGAAAACTCAACCAATGGCAGATACTCCTCCCATATACTCTACTGGTGCATCACATACATCCTCAAAATATCCTTCAAGATCCTATTGACCTTCTTTGTCTCACCATCTATTGGCAGATGGTAAGCTGTACTGAAGGTTAACTTTGTACCCAAACCTACAAATAGCTCTTTCCAGAACTTGGAAGTGAACTTTGCATCCCTGTCTGACACAATTGTCTTTGGAATGCCATGTAATCGCACTATCTCTCTAATGAAAAAATATGTTACCTCATTGGCTGAATATGTAGTCTTTACTGGAGTGAAGTGAGCTACCATGCTCAACATGTCGACCATGACCATAATAGAGTCACGCTGTCTCACTATCCTTGGAAGACCTATAATGAAATCTATGTAGATGACCTCCCATTTCCATTCTGAAATCACTATAAGCTGTAGTAAACCACCTGGATGCTTACATTTTGCATTTACCTATTGAAAATCTAAACATCTAGCCATGAAATCTACCACTTCTTTCTTCATATTCGGCCAATAGTAGAACTTCTTCACCACCGTCATTGTCTTCTAATATCCTGGGTGACCCGAGTATGTATTGACGTGAAAATCCCTCAAGATAATATTCTTGAGCTCACTGTAATTCGATACATAAATCCCATCCCTGAATTTCACCAAGCCATTTGTCATGAGATGATAGTTTACATCCTGATCACCTATACCTATACCTATACATGTACCTATTCTTGTACCTATACCTGCACTTATACCTACACCCACACCTGTGCCTATACCTATACCTATACTATGTTGTAGCCTATGCATGATCTCCATGTACTTGTCATCCCGTTCTCCTACCTGCAAGATCCTATCTTGTAACTTTGTCCCATAAAAGCTCATAGATGCTATATTATTTACATGTACCTTTATGCTAAGAGCATCTACAACCTGGTTCTCCTTCCCTTTGATGTATATGATCTCGAAGTTGAACTCATTAAGGGTGACCAACAATCTAGCTTGCCTAGGATTTAGATTTGGCTGGTCAAACAAATACCTCAACCCAATGTAGTCACTCATTAGTACAAACCTTTTTCCAAGAAGATAGTGCCTCCACATCTTGAATGCATGTATGATCACTGCTAGCTCAAGATCATGCATCAGATAGTTATTCTCATGCTTATTAATTTTTCGTGACTCATATCACACTACCTGTCCTTCTTGCATGAGAACTCCACCAAGTCCTCTCTTGCAAGCATCTGTGCACACTACAAAATCCTTGTGTATATCTGCAATCTTTAACACTAGAGCATATTTCAATAACTTCTTGAGTTGCTCAAAACCAGCTGCACATTCTTATGTCCATTCAAACTTCTTACCTTTCCATTGCAATGATGTGATAGGATATGAAATGTGTGAGAAGTTCTTAGTGAACCTCCTATAGTAACCCTCCAATCCCATAAATTATCTCACTTCATCCACATTCTTAGGAGCTACCCACTCCATGATGGCCCTTATCTTTTCTGGATCTACTGTTATGCCTTCCTTGGAAACGACATGTCCCAAGTAATGCACCTCTTACTAAAAGAAGCTACACTTTCTAAGCTTAGCATAAAATTAATGCTCTCTTAGCAATATCAACACTGGTGCTAAATGCTCGACATGTTCTTCCTGATTTTTTGAATATACCAATATGTCATCAATGAACACAATACAAAACTTGTCTAGATAAGGATGCAACACACTATTCATCAAACACATAAATGTAGGCTCATTAGTCAAATGGAATGGAACTACAACAAAGTCATAATTCCCATACCTGGTCCTGAACGCAGTCTTGAAGATATCCTCTTACTTGATGTGTACCTGATAGTATCCTGATATCAAGTCAATCTTCGAGAACACTGCTACTCCCTTCAAATGATTAAATAAATCATCAATCCTCAGCAATGGGTACTTGTTCAGCTACCTATAGTCAATGAAAAATCTGAGATTACCATTTTTCTTCTTTACGAACAACACTGGTGCACTCCACGGAAATACAATTGGCCTAATGTATCCCTTGTCAAGCATCTCATTTAACTAGAACTTAAACTCTACCAACTCTGGTGTGCTCATCCGGTAAGGTGCCTTTGATTCCAGAGTTTCCCCTGGCACCAACTCAATAGAAAAGTCTACCTCCCTGTGAGGTGGAAACTCTATAATATCCCTAGGAAATACATCCTGAAACTATTGGAGAAATAAGTTTTTTCTCAAAAAAATTGCATCTCCAACTTCCTTACCTTTGTCACTAGAAATTTTCACTGAAAGCATCACACAACCATTTTAGCAACTATGCTTAGCCTCCATAGTGGTAATCATCCTCACTGATGTAGGCTTCTTCTTCCCTTGCAAATTTCTCTTTTCTCCACTATCATCCACACACTCAATGGCCTTGTCAAAGCAATCCACTTTGGTCCTGTGAAGGTGCAGATAATACATACCCAAAGTCATACTATATGAACCCAATGGTAGTACATTCAAAAGTATTATTGTAGGTATACCATTTAACTCAAATGCACAAGATCTTACCTAATGGTGAACTCTCTTCATTATACCTATAGCCAATTGCAACAACCAAGATTCTGAATGCACCTATTTTCTCAAACGACACTTATCCACCAGGTCCTAATTAATATAACTATAGTTATATCCAAAATCAATCAAAATAGAAACAACGTAATCACAAAGCTTATTTTCCATCTCAGTGATAGATGCTTGATGATCCATCTATCTGTTGTCCACAGTTGCATAGATGCAAGGAATGATATGAGGCACATCACCAATTGTATGTGCCTCCTAAGCACTATAGATCTAGGGTCTACCACCACTCTGATACTGCAAACAATCACTCTTATGATGATCCTCATCACATATCCAACACTGCAATGGTTCCCTACCACCGCCTCTAGCCTATTGCTCTCCATGGCCTTTCTAAATTGTATTGAACCTCTTGTAAGGAAATACATTTTCTTTCTCACTTGCATCTTGAGGTCTTCCTTGCTTTGGTGGCCATTTTCCTTTAGCTTTCTCATTCCTTTCAAATCATGCTTAGGCTCAATTTTGTTCTTTGACTGCTCATAAAAATGTTTCAACTTTTGTATGGCCTCCTCCAATGGTCTAGGCTCATCGAACTCAATCTGATCTATGTATGCTACTAGCAGTCCACTAATGAATCTCTGAACCTTTTCCTTCTTCTCCCTGAGGTAAGGTATGTATCTCAACAACTCCATGAACCTAGTAGTATACTCATCATCTGTCATGGAAACCATCCAAAACTCATAAAACTCCTTAGCTCTATCATCAAAGTATCTTTCCGAAAAATAATTCTTATTGAAGAGCATCTCAAATTCATGCCAAGTCAAATCATCCTCATGTATACCTTTAACATTATTCACATCTTCCCACAAAATATCTGCTTTACCTTTGAGACTAAAAGTGGCTATCTTTTCTTTCATGTTTTCTGAATAGTCATGCAATCTAAAGAATTTCCTCATACCAAGAAACCATGCCTCTTAATCTTGTGATTTCTTCATCTCTCCACCAGAGGTAGGTTGATTTTATTTCTTAAACTCAGCTGGAAAGTATCTCCTATCACTCCTCCTATAAGGATGATAACAATGATGATCATGATGCCTGTCATGACCAAAACTAGAAGAGTACTTGTATCTATCACCTCTCCTATTTAGAGTGTCCAACAACCTACCATTTCTGATCATATCATCTATGTATGACCTGTGGCCACCATAAGACCTGTTGCCATATGCCCCATTAGTTCCATCCTACTGCTCATGGCTGACCCGAAGTGGTCCTTGTCCCTACAATTCTGACAAACTCTGAAGTAGTATTACATTAACCTTTGCTTGTTTCTCTTTTTCTTGCATCATTTTGTCATTGTCTACCTTACAAGTCCTTATCTCTTCTTCAAGATTCTCAACGTGTCTCCAAAATCAGAAGAGTTCCCAACACCACACTTCCCATTTGATTCAAAGGGAGATTCTTTTTATTCTACCATATTGCTAGCCATTTTGATCTCTTTCCTACAAGGCATACTATGTCATCTAAAGAAAATCATAATATTCAACGTACCTTAGCATAGTTTGTGGAGGATATCTCATCTACAAGATCATAAAATCAGCGTGACACATGTATAACATAATAATAATAACATATAGACACATGATACATAAGCACATAACCATGTAACCATCAATCTAGCTAGAGTCTAGTCATCAATGCATGACCATATCAGCTACACACATACCATGACTACACACATGACAACAACAACCATAACACCATTATAAACTTGACCAATATTGAAATGTGGCAACAAGAATATTCCAATTTTAATTTGTCCTTGCATTAAAATTGTGAATTAAAATCGAATTTAGTCTTAACAGCTACTTGGAAATAATTAATTAAGTTATTTTGACTTAATTAGTTGGAGAAATTAAAGTTAGAAGTCTTTCTGAATTCATGCAAGAGTTATCCCTTAAATTAAGGAGATAAGCCTTAAATTAAGGAGATAATATTGAGTTATATTTGAGTTGTAATTAGTTGACTCACTTTATTGAGTTAAGTCAAGTTAAATTAGTTCCAAACTATTTGAGGAACTAATAGAGAGTTAATAATCCATTTATGCATGCATGCACTCAACTAGTTTACTCCAATTAAGTGAAGCTTCCCTCATCAAAAACTCATGCATGTCTATTTTGAGAAAGACCTAGTTGAGCTAAATGTCAAGGATTGTGTACTATCAGTTGCATGTGGTTCCCTACAAACAAAACTCATGCATGCAGAAGGAAGAATTCCTTGAGGATTGCATAGTTCTAACAGTGTGTGAGATCAGGAGATCATACACTTAGTAAATGTGTTTTCCACTTGGTTGAAGGAGATCATCCCAAAGGAACAATGCAAGGAAATAGGAGCTTGGAGGGAAAAGAGGAAGGCTTGTGAGAAGCCAGGATTTCCTATGAGCATCTGTGAGGATTGTACTGGGAGATGGCTAGTTGTGAGAGCTAACGCTTTGTATAATTCCTATGTATTTCCACCTTGTATGATAATAAAGATAGTGGGGTTTTTAGTTGAGGCTTTCCCCAAAGTATTTTCATCTATGTCATGTGCATTGATTCAGCTTCTTATGGTTATATTTTTTAACGCGATCTTTAAAATTCCGCAAATTGATAGTAGAAGTAGGTTATAGTATTCTACTTTGACTTATATTCCATTATCGGGTTAACCTACATAGCAGATTTTCTACATGGTATCAGAGCTGGATTTGTAGATAATTTCTACATGGTATCGGAGCCAACTTTATTGGAGTTTTGAATAGTATACTGGGAAGAGAATTCAAAGTTTGAAGTTCGGGGTTGTAGGTGCAAATCGAATTCATATCATACCTCAATTGAGATGGGACATTATGCGACTAAATGGCCATTGAAGAAGTCCAAGAAGGGATCCTTGGAAGGATCGGAAGGTGAGGCATTAGCCTCTCAATTCAAAGTGGACTTTACCCTCATCACATGCATGGTGTCATCGATGATGGGTTGTGTCTGGTATATTAACTATGAAGCCTCATTCCACATGATATGTGATAAAAGTTTATTTAGTGCCTTGGAGGAGAAAGACCTCAAGATGCACATAGAGATGGTGTTGGAAATAATACTGAGAGGGGGGGGTGAATCAGTATTATCAAGTCAAATATTCCTTTTTCAAAATCAAATGATATACGCTACTTCAGTTAATTAAACCCGCGTATATACACAACTATGCAAAAGGAAACCTGCGTATACAAAGCAAACTTTTAATTTACTTTATCTTTTTTATGTTGATTGTTAATCTGTGTTTCAGAATCAAATGACTAGTAACCAGAAACAGTAAAGTAGAGTAGAAAGACAATCACACACAAGAACACAAGATATAAGGTGGAAACCCAATGTGGGTGAAAACCACCTGCTCCAATTTGTCTCTATCTTCTTTTAAATTAGAAACTTCTTTTACAATGTACTGGTGCAGTCCTTTACCAGTACGCAGGCTACAACCTGCAGAGAGCTACAACCCTCTCTCGTTCTCCAGCTTCTCCTGGAAGGGAGCTACAACCCCCTTTAGCTCTTTCACTAGCCAAGATACTAGTACGTAGGTGCTGGCCTACAGAAGGCTACAACCTTCTCTTTCTTCCAGGGACCACGTTTCATAAATTTTTAGACTGGATCCATAAACATCAATCAATCATCAAGAATCAACTAATCTCCTTTTCCACCAATTAGATCTGAATCAAGTAGATACTTCTCTGACAGTTGTACCCAAAACACAGTACCAGAAACCACACACCAAACACTGAACCCAGAACACAGCAGCAATAAACATAAGCAACTAGATCACAATTTAAAGTATATACGCTATTTCAATAACCTGCAACATGCGTG